>JAUCNO010001851.1:57703-70983 GCA_032353835.1 Enteromius viviparus | reverse complement strand
GAGAGAGAGAGAGAGAGAGAGAGAGAGAGAGAGAGAGAGAGAGAGAGAGAGAGAGAGAGACACACTACACTGTAGTAAGAGGCTGAAGTGCTTAAACAAGAACATGACTGACCTGTGTTATTAATATTAAAATAGTAAATAAATACATAAATAAAATATGACAAATAAATAAATAGAACATAAATACCTTAAAATATATTAATTATATAAAAGCAAAAGGGAAACAGAAAACAGAAAAACAATTAAAAACATGAATAAATACCACCATAATATTACAGTACATTAAAATAAAAACATTTTAAGTTAAATGTCAAAGCACAATGTCAAAGGTTATTATTACTATTACTAAGTAATTACTAAAATTTAAAATAATTACTAAAATATGTTGAACATAACTAAACTAAAACTGAAATAAAAAACAATTTTAATAATAATAATAATAATAATCTAAAATTGTATATATACTGTATATATATATATAAATATATGTATATATGTGTGTGTGTGTGTGTGTGTGTAAATTAATTAATTAAAATATTAAAATATTAAAACTTACAAATACTTCAATCTGTTGCAAAGGCAGCATTTAAAATTTCCATTTAGTTTCAATCTAATTATATTTAAAGATGTAGAATTTTAACAATTTACTAAAATGAAAGCTGAAATAACTGAAAGAAAATGAATGAAAACTGTCAATAGACTATACAAACACACACATAAAATTTTCAACTAAAAAAAAAATAATTTAAAACCATTACACCATATTAATGATCAAAGAACACCCAAGCTCAGCTTAAACAGACGAGAGAACGGGTGAAAATAAAGAGCTGCGCTTGAAGCTCATACGAAACACTGATAACAAACTGATTAATTTAGAGAAACACAAATATCTCTGTTGACACTCGCTGATTTCCTTCGGTAATGAAGGATGACGTCGGTCTGGAGGTTAAAGACTTAAGAAATGTAAGATTGAAGCCATTTAAAATTTAATAAAAACTAACAACTAAAATCAAGAAAACTGCTTCATGGGACTCTTTGGATAATTTTATAAATGAGGGTTGCCAGAGTTTCTCATTTCATGCACAAGTGCAGCTAATTCAAATAGTTTTAAAGCAACAAAAAACCTTAATGTTTTCATGATTTATTGTACTCTAGCAGTTCTTGTTTGCTGCCAGATGATGGAGACACACATACAGGTAAGATTCACAGATGGTTTGTTTCTCTCTCATATCTTACAAATAAAGTTTGTAATCAATGTAATCAAGGCTTTGGTTTATCTGGTAAATCAGGCAACATGTGAAAGACAAGAACATCAAACAAACAAACAGCGTCTTCAAACGCTCTGCAGCTGATGGGAACGTTCTGTCCATTGATACGCCAGATTATTTATTATATTAATCCACCGAGATAATCACATAAACAGTCCTGATCATGACTTTACAAACAAACACGGAGTATCAGGATCGTTATGATGGAAAGTCTTCACCAACCATATTCACACACACTGAAAAACAGTTTGTTAATGCCTCATCTACAGAGTTCCATTCAGTTTATTACCTGATTACAGTAAACTGTAGAAAATGATTACGGCTTTACTGTAATAAAACAAATGAAGAATGGCTTTAGCACCAAGATTTTACTCTGATATCGACATTTATTTGCTCAAACACACATCTATGCAGAATTATGAGATCAGCCATATATTCTATAATTTCAGAATTATTATTTAATTATGCTATAATACTGGAAAGTTTTACTAATGGATAGGGAGGTGGATATTTTTTCATTCTTGCAAAAACCATCTAATGTTAAGCATGCTTCTTATTTGAAGTCATTTCGTTCTCATGAAAATGTTTTCAGGATGTTTGAATATCTGTAACGGAAGACAAAGAAAGATATTAGTGCAGTATATTTTTCCCTTTACTTTCTGATTCATGAAAATGACTAAAGAAATGAAAAGGCTGATCTAAATATCTTATGTAATCAACACCGCGTCTACAGTATTTAATGAAGCGAGAGCAGTGGTCATATTTACTTTGGTCTGTGATGGTAAACAAAGATTAAGAATAATTAGCAAACATTTCATGGGAACGGTTTGATCTCACGGGTTATGAAGCCTGTCTCCTGAACACAAACACGGTTTATTAAAGCATTAGAAGATTCCTCGCCTGAAGCTCTGGGTTTAATCATGTGTGTGTGAGGCAGACGTCTGCTCATTCTCACATTAAACACAATCACATTCGATTAGAAGTCTTCTGTTGTTCTAATCGGAGCCTAAAACCACCACGGCACTGAGCGGAAAAACGGTCCCAGGAGTCCAAAAACAACAAATCACTGCAGATTTACAGACTGCAACTTTCTCAGAGGAGTCTCGTCATTCACTTAAACCCGCTTCGGGTCTCTAGTCATTTCTAGAAGGATTCTGACCGTATATGATTAGGTTATGAAGTACCAGAGCCAAGCTGATCGAGTATTTTTTGGATCTGCTCTTTGGGAAGCAGGACACACAGAAACTGGACAGGGTTTTTTAATGCAAACATCTGAACTAGGTTATTTCCTGCAGGGTTTGTTTTTGTTGATCTTGACGTGACTGATTTGAACTCTTCTGGAAAAACAAACACGTGTTCAGTACCCCAGCAGATAGAGACGTACTGCTAAACTGATCGAAACAATCCTTTAAGACTTTAGGGCTGATAAAAACTCACTCAAATAAATTAATCTTATTTAAAGGTTGAGCCCGAGAAATTTGGGAAATGTGCTGATACCTCAGGATCATCCCAGATCAGGAGGAGTGTGTGTCTTCAACATATCTGGATCAATGGAAGTGAATGGGTGCCGTCAGAATGAGAGTCTGATAAAAACATCACAATAACAGCACCACAGCCCTCATCTGGAGAAGACAAAAGATCAAACTAATCCAGCAAGTCTGTCATGTCTTTCTGCACCTCCCTTTCTTTACGTGTCTAAAACTCATCCCTGCTTTTTCACAGGAGGAAGAGTTATTATGGATTATGAACAATGGAATGTATTTGAGTTAAAAGCATCTCAATGCTGGGTTAGTTTGATCTTTTGTCTTCTTCAGATGTTAAGTGATGGATTGGAGCGCTGTGTATTATTCTGATGTTTGGACTCTCATTCTGACGGCACCCATTCACTTCCACTGATTCGGAGACACATTTCTACAGATCCGATGAAGAAGCAAACTCATCCTGATCTTAAGGTTGAGCACATTGTCAGCACATTTATATTTTTGGGTGAACTGTTCCTTTAACTACATTTACATTTCACTCCACTTGATCTGAAATCAGTGCAGAAGGCAGGTCAGAGAAAGTGCGTCCTTATACGGTGTGAACACAAATCAGCAGGAGTTAAATGCTCTTCTCTTGAAACGTCTCATTGGTTATAGTCACTTGTAAAGGTTGATCTTTTGACTTTCGACTGTCTAAACTGTTCCGATTGGAGGATTCAGAAGAAGCGTCAGATAAGCACCGCCCACACTGGTTTGATTGACAGGTGTCCATGCAGCTCTCGGGCGGATACAGAAAGGTCTGCGAGGTGCTCATGGCCTCCTTCAGCTCTCGAGACACGGCGGACGGAGAGTCTCTGGACACCTGTGCTCCGTCCATGCAGTGTAAGCTGCTCTGACCCGACGCTCTCAGAGAGTCACTCCTGCAGAGGAGACACTTGATGTTCTCTATGAGCTTGGAGAGGACCGCTTTACGCAGGAGGATGTAGATCCAGGGGTCTAGAATGGGGTTGGTCGAGGCAAACCGGATCGCCAGCAGATCTGGATTCTTATCCAGCCGTTTCTCTACAGGCGTCTTGTAAAGTTGGTTGAGAAACACCTGGACCTTCAAAAAAAGACAGGATTTAGTTACCAAAGCTTCACACACAAGAACCTGTGGGTCTAAAGGAACATGCATTTAAACATCAGAAAGTAAATGCTTTCAAATGCTTTAAAGTCATGCAGGAGATTGTTATCGTACGGTTTTAAAATGCTATGAAAAATTATTTTTATTATTAGCTTGATATTGATAGCATATATATATATAAAGTTATTAAAATATATATATATATAAAGTTATTAAAATTATTTGTGAAATAGCGCTTTAATAGCTATTTTTTTCAAATTATTTATTTTTTTGGTAGACGTTCTTCAGACTTTTTCTGGACACTAATCTAATTTTGTCCATTTTTATTGGCATCCAGAAATAAAACATAATGATCCGAGACTTTTTGTATTTTTGCAGTTCTCTCATATTAAAAATCAAGGGAATATATATATAAGATATATTTTTCCTGATTAAGTATGCAAATCCATAGCTACCATCTATTAAATCTGACAACATATATGTTGATTACTTTTGCTTTCTGTTTTGAAATGAAATATTTGTCGTCACCACTTGCTAAAGAAATGAAAGCTGATTTTGACTATGCATCCAATACTGTATTTTACTACAGTAACACTGTGACCCGAGCATGTTTGTCTTTCTAAACACTTTTATCATCATAATCATCCTCCTCCATTCTTCTAGTCTCCCACACAATGCAGAAAAATGGAAAGGAAAATCCTGAAGCAGATCTGAACCTCAGCCTGTGAGAAAGTTCTTGTTTGGCAGATTTGACCGTCATATCTGAGACCAGCAGAGAGATTGAGAGATACAGCTGACACAACAACTGAACAGAAACTTATATATCAAGAGTCCTTTGAAATATTAGATATTATGGAAATGTTGCCAATTATTACTCCTATTATTGCACTTACATTTTAAATCTACGTTGCCCCCAAAACACATTAATATGCAAATTAGTTAGTTTATAGATGCATTGTATATGGCTATTTTACACACATTTTGCATAAAGAAAAATAGTTTTAAAATATGTTTCTTAGTTGGAATCATATTTACATAAAGTTTTAATTCAAAGCCTTTAAATTTATTTAGTTATTTATATATTTTTTAAATGACTTTTTAAACTCCTAATGTACTCTGATGTAAATCACAACATAAGAATAAAATGTGACCCTGGAGCACAAAGCCAGTCTTAAGCAGCACAGGTATATTTGTAGAAATATTAATATGTTGTATAGTTCAAAATGATCCATTTCTCTTTTATGCCAAAAATCATTAGGATATTAAGTAAAGGTCATGTTTCATGAAGCACTTTGGTGCAACTAATTAATTAATGTGCTATAGAAATACATTTTTACTTTACTTGACTTGAAGATACTTTGTAAATTTCCTATCGTAAATATATATAAATACAAAAAAAATGGTTCAATATGAAAAATTGACCATTATGGTTGTTTTTGTGTACCTGGTCATAAAGCCTATAAACCATTGTTTTTTCAGATGTTTCTCATGCTCTAAACAACGTAAAGACACGAAACAATGCTAAACTTTCCCCTGGTAGTCGGGAGGATATCACAAGAACTTACCACGAGCGGAATGGAGCAAATGAGCACGACAGCGGAGGTGGCGGTGAGCAGAATGACCATCTGGATCTCCGCGCCTGCGAGGCGACTGAAGCTGCGGCTCCTGCCGGGATCAGCCGCTCTGCCCGGATCAGTCCCGAGCGACGTGCGCCTCACGAACCTCTGGTGCATCCGGATGAGCGCGGCGCACACCAGCACGTTACACACCACCGTCACCAGGATCAGCAGCGAGCTGCAGCCCGCGTACATGAAGGAGAACGCGGCGTGCGTGCTCACGTTGGTCCGCCAGTCGATGAAGCACCAGGTCTGAGGGTACTGCATCTTGACCTCTCCGAAACCCAAGCTCGGGAACGCGCAGAACAGAATGTTGGACGCGTAAATGGCGAGCAGCGTGACTCCCGCGAGCTTCTTATCCACGTAGTCGTTGTAGAAGTACGCGTGATTGATGGCGATGTACCTCTCGATGGACATGGCGCAGATGATGCTCAGTCCAGCGAGGGAGAAGAAGAGCAGAACGAACCCGAAGTACTGGCACAGGGGGTCTCCGTCAGGCCACGCGCCCTTCACGTAAGTGGCGATGGTCACGGGACTGGCGAGGACGGTTCCCAGGAGATCCGTGACCGCCAGTCCGCAGACCAGCGTGTAGAAGGTGGTCTCCTTCTGCTCCCTCCTGGACTTGCAGAGCACCACGATGGCGATCAGGTTGCTGATGACCCCGAAGATGAACATGATGGCCGGGATCGTGGGCTCCATCCTGCGCGTCGCGGTGCTGTTGTCCATCCTTACACTTCTCCGAGAGTCATTTCGCAGGAGTTGCTGGTGCTGCGCGGAGTTAATCCCGGTCATGACTGACTGGTCCGCCCTCCTGCTTCATATCACACGCTCCTAACGGGACGAAAAATCACCATAGCAACCAAAGCGTCCCGTCATGCTTTACTTTATCAGCAGGACAGTGTAGAAGTGACTGAGAAGTTCATTCCTCGGGACGATCACACATTTTTTCGAGGTAATAACACGAGAGTTGTATGAGTACAAAATATAGATACATGAATTAGTGCAAGTACACGTCACCAATATTTGTCTGAGATACAACTAGCTATTTGAAAAGTAAAAAATGTCAGTGGTTAAAGTTAAGAGCACCGCAAACATGAAAGGGCCATGCCCAGTGTTGGGGTAACGCATTACGCGAGCTACGGAATAAAATGACTTTTTCCAAGGAACTAGTAAAGTAACGCAGTACTTCTTAATTTTAGAGTAATAAAACTGAATTACTTTTATTGACGGACCATGGTCTCCTGAAACCATCATCAGTAATCTAGAGCACGGTGTGCTGTGTGTGAATACAGTGTAGTACAATAAACTTTTACATTTGCTATAAATAGAAGTTAAGTTAAAAACAAGCAAGCTCTGTCCTTATTTAAAAACGTAACGTAATGCATTACTTTCCATAAAAAGTAACTTTCCCCAACACTGGCCATGCCATTTATTCTAAAAGAACATTTTAGTTGAAAGTGAGTAAAGTTTTCAATCTGAGGGTGCAGAAAAAAAAAAAAAAAAAAAAAAAAAACATTACACCAGAACACATTGTTTGAAGAAACAATTTTGGGTTTTTATTCATATTTTTTACAAGCTGTTCGAAGTTGTATTTATTTATTGTAAGCAAAATTGTAGTTTTGTGCTAAGTTATACTTTCATAATAGGCTTAGAGCTGATCTAGCTTTTATTTTTGGTGAAATTAAATTATAAAAAGGCAAAATATGATTCATGTATTCACTGTAAAAAAAAACTGCTGTAGTCCCGCAGCTGGTTTGCTAGTAACTTACTGTAGATTTATATTTATGAAATTTATTGCCAACAGTTTGTTCACATACAAATGAACATTAAACATATATAACTGTATCTTTACAGAATAAAGTTATTAATGACATGCCTAATGCAAAGCATTCTGGGAACCAGAAATCCTCACCTTTTACAGTTTTTTCTGATATTCTGTTCTAAAGATAATGTATTAATGTTCAATTATCTTTGAACAAACTGTTGGCAGTAAATAACATGAATTTAAATCTACAGTAAGTTACTTGCAAACAGCTGCGAGTTAATACTGTAATTCCTACAGGACTTTTTTAACAGTGTTGATCTACATAAAATGTATAGTATAATGTAATGTTTTAGTTATGATATATATTCATTATAGTGTTATATGTTTAAGTATGTATTTTCTAAGTTAGGTAAAAGTTTTTCTTTGTCTTGTCAGCTTCAAACATATATTTAACTCTTTCTGAGAGTTAAATATATTTTTTTGAAAAAACCTGGAGACCACCCTAGTAAAAATATCATATATTTAAAATATAAATTGTGTGCACAAAACACTTTGACTTTTATGCATGACATTTGGAACTGAATTCCCCTCATACAGATATAAAAGATAAATACAGATAAATCACAGAGCTCCAAACAAACTCAAGACAATGTCACGGACTGAAACTGAGAAAACACTGGCATTAAACATGCGCACCAGTCAAACAGTAAATGTTAATCTAATGCACGAATGCTTTCCACAAACACATGCCGTGTACAAGTTTATGCTTGTGTAACCTCAGATACCATTCAGCTCAATAAATTACCCCTACACTGTGGTATTAGAGTTTATATGAACGTGTAATCAGAAGCCGATCTCGGTTTTGGCTCATCCCTCGAGTTCTTGTTTCTATTTCTAAACAACACTTCTGAACTACAGTAACAGCACAATTACCTTTACAGCAGGGACATGTGCTGACAAGAGTGTTTGAAGTGAACACAGTGGAAAATCACTGCCTCTCTCCAAGCTTCTCAGGATTCAGATTTATTTTGAGATACATTTTTAACAGATGCTACATTATATTCAATATTAAAAGAAGTAAAAGTATTCAAGTTATTTGTAGTATGTTAACTAAAACCACAAAAAGCTTTTGTTACTTACTATAAACCTTAACTGAAATAAAGCATAAATACAACATAAATACTGAACACCAAGGCAGTTATTTTCATTTTCATTCTATTCGACTGGAAGTAAAATAATTCAAACTGATTTTTTTTTAAAAATTAAATAATAATAATAAATAAATAAAAAAATATATATAATGACAAAAACACAACTAAATTACTAAAACAGCTAATTTTAACATAAAATATGTAAAACTGATTTTCAATATTAATAAAACAATAATAGTGCTTTAAAGATGCTAAAATGTTAAATAAAATAGAATAAAATGGAATAAATTAAAAATAAATCTTTTTCACAATTTTTTTTTTATTAACTTTGAAATTCCTAAAATTAAAATAAAATGTATAAACAATAAAAAACAAACAATAAAATTACTTCACAACAAAATGACTAAAACTTTACCATAATTAAAACTAAAACAAAAAATGTTAAACTAACATTTTGTAACTTGAAAAAAAAAACTTAAAATATAAATTAAACCTTAGACACATTTTATTTTTTTATGATATCTCAAAATGACTAAATTTAAATAATAATAATAAATTATTAAAACGTTTACAATATTAAAACAGAAACAAATGTTATATAAAATGTTATGCTACTGTGTATATATATATATATGAAATTTATGCTATATATGAAATTCTCTATATAAAACTAATTCAAAACATCCATAAAACTATAATAGTATCTAAATAATACTATCAACTATTTTGTTACATGTAATAAAATAAAACTGAAATAAAATATAAACCTTAGCCTTATTTTATTTCTCATTTTCATTCAGTTTTCTATGAAAAAATAAATAAATAAAATAAAAAACACACAACAAAATGACTAAAAATAAAATGGAAACGCAACAGAAAATAACCACTTCTGAATAAAAAGCAGTGATAGTAAAAGCAGATTTCTTTGTGATTGTTGATGTTAAACGTGTGATGTGATTTCATCTCTGATTCATATATGATCTTTCTGTCTACGGAGGACAGGGTCGAGTCTGTTTGCTCAGCGATGCTCTTTAAACAAAAGCATATCAGTATTGTCTGGATGCGAAGTAAACTGTTTAGATTGGCAGCGGACTCAAGATCTCAGCCAAAACTCCAAACGGTCTGTCACATGAACAAAAGATGGCCATTTATCCAATTTAAAGAACAAAAATCACATGTAATGGAGATTTTAAAAGCTTTTATATGAACACACAATCTAATGTTTGACAGCATATGCATCTTATTAAAAGTCCTGATTCATGCAGACAGACGAGAGAAAAAGCTTTAATCAGGATCAAAATAATCAGCGTTTCAGGTTACGAGCCGGAACGGACCAAACCTATCATTTTGACATGAAAACCTACACAGAGCGAGAGGAAACAGAGCTTGATAGCCACAAACGCAATTTAATTAACATTCACTCAGATGCTGCTCAATAATACGATTACTGCAGAAAAAGGCCCAGAATACATTTGATTGGTTTAGTAGCTGTCACTTACAGACGGGACATTAATTATGAAATGACACATGAAACCACTTCCTATGGCGTGCGTTTGACATCAAATCTGACATGTCACCAATTTCACAAATCAGATTTGGTGGAAAAATAACCTCCTGATTAACGTCAACTCCAGCCACGAAATATGATTGATGATTCACATTCACGTTTCCAAAATCAGCAGAACCGTAATACAAATCTGTCCAGGCTGAGGCACAGAAATACAGACAAATGATAACACTGCCAAAAAATCTCTCTCTTACTCAGGGCTTCTGTCTTGTTTTCTAGTATAAATATATTAAAAAATATTCAATTGTTTTTATATTGTTGTTAAATATTGTTGTTTTCTGTCAAAAAAAATATATATACAAAAAAATTATATAAATATATATATAAAACATTTGTTAGATAAAAAAAAAATTACATATATATATTATTGTATTATTTTTATTAAGCAACAGGCAGATTTTCTTTCTTTGCAAAAATAAACACAATTGTAATTATAGATATGGAAATCTTAAATCATTTTACTTGTGAAGTAAATGCATCTTGATTTAAGAAGGTTTGGATTTCTGAACAGAAAATAAGACGAAAATACTAAGACAATATTGTTTTGCAAGTTAATATAATGCTGATATAAGACTTATTTCATTAATATATTAAATTATTAATAGTTATATATTTGCTAAATATTAAATAATTAATAGAAAGTATCTCAACAGGAAATAAAAACATTACCTAATTTATTGGCCTAAATCATATTTAATCCATTGATAATTCATGTGACATTAATATAATCATGTGGATTATTTGTTCTTAAATAAGTAATAACTATATTACAGAAGACCATTAAAAAATAAACTAGGTAATTAATAATAAAGACTAAACACAGCACTGAAAATATTCCCACGCTACCTTACAGTCAGATACACTGACGCTCCAAAGTCGGGTGAAAATTGTTAAATATATATGTTTTTTTAAATCTATATGTAATTTATATATGTATTTAACCCAACCTTTTTAATGTATATCACAGATGAAGGATCAAGAGACATTAGTGCTCAGGTTAAGGTCAGATGTAGAAAGGTTTGGGAATGTTTGTGACGGCTGAACAGAAGCCAGATTCCCAGGAACACTGAATCAATACACAACAGTTTGAATAGAGGCAGATCGGAGGAGATTGTGGCTTCCATTAAAAGGTCGTAAACACACACACACACACATTTATATTTATATATATATAAATACAAATTATTACCCAGTTGCTGATTCACAGAAGAGAGCAGACTGATATCACACAGTTCTTGTGCTCGTTTTCAGAATTCTAAATTCCTAAAAACAGCTTCAGATGACTGATTTCTGCCCTTTTGTCAGAATCTCCAGATAAGCAGCGACACTCACAGAATGTGTTTTGTGCTGGGGATTGTGGGATTGTGTGTTGAGGGGAAAGGAAACGCTGATTCTGTGAAGAAACGCTCAATATGAAGGAGCGTAATGACAGCAGATGAGCTGGTTTGTTTGAGTCGGAAGTGGATCAATAACAGAGACGAAACTAACACACACACACACACACACACACACACACACACATGATGATGGTGAAACTGACAGGTGTCATAAATAAAAACAATATATACACGTACTTTACCATTCAGTAATTGTGAGTACAGTGCTGGTCAAATGATTGCCATTCAAATCTTTTCTCCTCCGCTCTGCATTTATTTGATTAAAACAACAGTAAAATAGTGAAAAATTATTACAATTCATAAGAGCTGTTTTCTGAGTGAATCTGTGTTTCTGTGATGTTCAGCATCATTCATTGTTTTCATCAGTAAATCAGGATATGATGATGATTTCTGAAGACTGGAGGAATGATGCTGAACATCACAGAAACACACTTTAACACAGATTCACACAGAACACAGATGATTTAAATCATAATAATATTTCAATATTTGTTCAGTATTTCTGATCAAATAAATGCAGGAGAAAATCCAAACTTTTGAGCGATCGTGTAGATCCTGTTATTCACTGGGTACAGTACGAAAGGACCGAGACTAAATAAAAGAGTATTTTCATAGTTTATTTATACTGTTCAGATTTACAGGGCGTTGAAAAAGAATCCAAATAATATGAACACACAAACCTCTGTCTCCATCGACCCAACCAAAGACAATAAACAAGACAAACAATGCTCTGTCTGGAGGATGGCAGTCACTGTCTGCTCAGACGCTCTTCTGGTTCTTCTCTCTCATCTCTCTTTCTCTCTGGATGAGCTGCTGGCGCTCAGACTCCCAGTCCTTCACCGTCCGCTGGTATTCAGCCATATCCACATCTTCACACGCCGCCAGCATCTGCTGCGTCAGAGACGACACCAGAGCCTCCAGACTCCTCGAGTCCGTCTGGTCCTGAGACACCAGGCGCTCCTTCAGCTCCTACCAACACATTCAGATCACGGATGAACCACTGAAACCCCTTTAAAATAACAGATCTCCACATCTGCGACCCTGGACCGAAGGAACGGTCATAAGGCTCAATTGTTTTTTTATTTGAAATGTATATAAGCTGAATTAATTAGCTTGCATTTCCAAACTATTTGGAATTCTGGAATCTGAGGGAGCATGCATATCATGCTCAGTATACTACAAATACATTTTCATATTTATGTACTTCGTAAAATGCCATGCAAATATACTTAAAGTCTGCTAAACTGGATCAACTCATGTTGTACTTTAATAGAGCTGAAATCTAATTAAACACACACTTAGTATATTAGATTGTGCTGAAGTGGACCAAGTATAATTTAAAATATTTAGCATTTAAAGGGCAATATTACACAATTCTTATTAAAAGTGACATAAACACACATTTTAGGCTTATTAATAAGAATTAATGCATAAGTAATACTCTGAAAATGTTTAGATTAATAGATGAGCACACTCTGTGATAGTTTAGAAGGTGTTTATATGTTCAGTGCATTCAGTGTAAGAAAGACCTTGAAGCGGTCGATGTACTCTGGTACTTTCTGTTTCTCCAGCTCATCTTCTTCCTCCAGCGGCGTGTCAGAGGCGTTCGCTGAGAGATCCTGCAATATCTTCTCCACACGATCCAGCTGGAAGCCACAGAGATGCTTCAACCCTCAACAACTCACGCTGAATCACACTCATTCATTTCACAGGTGAGCTTAACGTCTCAGAGCATTCAATATTAATAATGAGATCACTGTGAATTAAAACATTTGGAAGAAATGTGTCTCAGCATCAGTGGAAGTGAATGGGTGCCGTCAGAATCATCAGAATAATCCACAGCACTCCAGTCCATCAGCTAACATCTGGAGACGACACAAGATCTAACTAATCCAGCGTTAAGATGTCTTTA
>JAUCNO010001851.1:34770-53847 GCA_032353835.1 Enteromius viviparus | reverse complement strand
ATTCTGATCATTTGAATGGGTGAGCGAAAACTTTTGGTAATATAGTGTATATATATATATATATATATATATATATATATAAAATGAGAGAGAGAGAGAGAGAACAAACAGTTATAAAGCAAAGAGAGAGAAAGTCTTAAAGGGTCATTTTTTTAATAGTTACATTTTAAAAGTAACACATTTTTAAAGGTTTACTCAACCTGTTACTGATGTACTCATTATTTACTGTATGTTTACAGGTTATAGGTTTACATCACAGCTACTGATTCAATATTTCTGTATTTACAAAATAGATTAGTTTAATTCTCCTGAACACATAAAAAAATTGATCATAATTGTGTTGCTTATGTATAACTACATATATTGTGCATGTTGTCATCTGACAGTTCTGAACTACATTGTAGTATATATATCTATATAGTTTAAAGAAAACATGGTTGGAAACAAAATCGATTACAAAAAACTAACTCTGTTTAATTTTACTGAAAGATGTGATGACGCCATTCACCTTTCATTCACCTCCTCGCGCGGCTAACGTTATATTACAAATCAAAGCCTTACGCTTCTGCATTCATCCTGAGCCGAATTTACCATGAAAGCATAGTTATGATCAATAACTGTTGACACTCACCGATAGATCTGTAATTGACACATTTGGAAAAGATTTGAACGGGAGACAGACAGCGCTGCAGGATGGAGGCCGCCATCTTTAGACTGAACCATTCGGCGCGAGGGGGGAGAGATTCACAAAAATCACCTCGGTTTGGAATCGTTTGGACGCATAAAATTAGGAAATATTTTGCCATAACTAACATTTACGGAAAGATAGACAGGATTTGCTACACACACACACACACACACACACACACATATATATATATTACATAGTACATTTTAATGTAACCAACCCAGTGCGTCTGCAATGGTATAATCTGAGCCCGCGCGTTGACCCGTAAAAAAAGTAATTTTAATAATTTTTACAATTAGTTAACGATTAAATTACTTATTAATTATTATGAATGGTGCGTCTAATAATTATTTCATTCAGTAAATCCAATAACGTAATTCGTACACGCCTCATGGTTCACATGATTGTAGGTGTGTCCGATAGAGGGCGCTATGATCTCATAAACCCGTGATTGACAGCTGCTGATTTCAAATCAATTAAAAATGTATTTAAATACACTTTAGAAATACAATTCTTCTTAGTTAGCTGCATAATTGCAAAATCATTTAAATAAACTCCATCCTAAAACACTTTTTAGAAAGTAAAATAGAGATCTAAAGTGCATGAGGGGAAAAACAAAGTAAACTAAAAATAAAATGGTGCAGAAAGACTTGACTTCACAAATGAAAAGAGTCTCATGCTGGAAATGCAGTTGTGTTTCTGCACAGACGTTTGGTCTAAACATCCTCAGAGGAACTGACTGCTTTTACAAACGACAGAAACCAAAGACACAGACAATTTACACGAACTGACCGACCGGAAAGCTCTGTGTATTAAAATCAAGACTGAATGAAACATTTCCAGAGCTCTTTCCCTTCACAGAGACTCTGAAAGCCTGCAGTCATTCATATAAACCATTTTAGAGACCTGAAAGATGTCAGCCGACTGAAGAAACCCCAAATATGTTCTAAATATATTTTAAATATTTACTGGAAACAGCTAAGCTCAATAAAATATGTTCTTGTCATTTAAAATATATTTAGTTTCAACCTTCATATACAAAGACATTTTTAAAATTATATTTCAGGGACAAGAATATTCATTTGAAGTGTTATAGTACATTTGTGAATATTTTTTTTATTTGTTTTAGTATTTTAGTTGTGTGTTTCTGTCACTTTCAGTAGACACAGAAATAAACACAGAAATAAATATGTAAATGTGTATTTATTTATTTATTAATGTATTTATCTATTTGATCAATTATGTAGCCATTAATTTATTTATTCATGTGCATATTTATTTATTCAATGAATCAATAAATCATTTATATATCATAAATATATTATTAATCAAATGAATAAAATAATAATTTCTTAAATAAATAAATACATAAATACATATATAAATAAATATTTATTAAATAAATACATGAATGAATGAATGAATACACAGATAAAATACATGAATACATAGCCTATATAAATAATTAAATAAATGAATATTTATATATTTATTTATGCATTTATTTTCTATACTTAATTTTTGAATTATTCAATTCAATTCAAATTTATTTGTACAGCCCTTTTCATGATACATATCATTGCAAAGCAGCTTTAAACGAGGTAATGTTTTACAGTATACGTAGTAGCAGCTTGTACATGTAGATATAGATCAATTAATGACGTAATCGAGCAGACGAGGAACATTATACACTGACTGTGTGTGTGTTGTTCAGGGTTGGCATCATCTCTTCTTAAGTGTTCTGGATCCAGAATATTGAACAATTTATTGATATATTTCAACATTTCTTTAATGAGTTAATTTTGGATACTTTTTTCCTCCATAGGAAACTACCTCAAATAAAATAAGTCATAAAATAAGCCAATTTATTGTATTTATTTATTTATTATATCAGTTTCATTTAACCATAATAACCCTGATATAATTGTACTTTCTTGCAATATACGTCAGGCCAAATATTTTCTAATGATTGTAAAAATATCCTAAAAATAGCACAAAAATAAATGAGAGAAGATGTATTTATGTGAATAGATTTTTACAAATATAATAAAAATATGGTGTTTTCTTTGGATTTGGAGTGTAACCGAGGCAGGAACGGGTCATTAACCGTTGGCTCTGGTCACACAGAAGTGGAAGTGAACAGTCGGTGTGGTTTTTTATTTTTCACAGTGCTACAGTTTTCTCATCAGCGCCGTGTTTACAGAAGACCCTTTGTCCTGATTCATCCAGGACTTTCAGTTCAGCAGAGACGCTTCACAGTACCTGATTCTGACTGTTTTCATAGGCTTCCAACGAAACATTGAGGTGATCGGAAGACAGGAAGAGGATCTGAGCACTTCCTCTTTGCTCTCCGAGTTTCATCAGGACAAATACCCAGAAGGTGTGGTGCCTAAAAAAGGCCTGAGAGTTGAATATTCTTGCACAGAGATCTGAAATACACCTTTTTTTCTTCCAGCACACCAGCCAAATGTTCAAAAGACAGGGCTGCTTTTATTTCATTAAAAATGCAGTAAAAATAATAACTGTTGTCTATGTGAATATCTGTTCAACTCTAATTTATTTCTGCATTTTCAGCATCATTGCTCCTTCAGAAATCATTCTAAATCTGAATGTATTTCACTACTTATTCCGTGCCGCGTGCAACTGTGCAATTGTGCAACCGCATTTTTTTGTTGTAAAATCTGATTAGTTTTTGTTCTTTTTCTGCAACCGAACCCGGGAAACAATAGGCATCAACAATGAGAAGTGCGTTATCTTGTGTAAAGCGCTGGGGCTCCCGCAGTGTGTTTGATGCTTATTCTCCAACACTTCCTTTTCTCTGCTGAGGAAGTGTGTTATTCTTTTTAAGGAAGAAAACCTGTCCAAAAGGTTGTAGAGTAAAAATAGACTGCATTTAAGTTAACTTAAGAATATATTTGCTTGGCTGCTTGCTCTGATCTGTGTCTCTGGAGCACAAAAGCAGTCAAAAGCAGCATTTGTAATAGACAACAACACATTGTTTATCTTTTTATGCAAAAAATCATTAAAGATCATGTTCCATGAAGATATTAAGTAAATTTCCGACTGTAAATATATCAAAATGTCATTCATGATTAGTAATATGCATTGCTTAGAACTTCATTTTGATAACTTTGTTTCTCAATATTTTGATTATTTTTTTGCTCAGATTCCAGATTTGCAGAAATCTCATTTTCAAAACATGACCCCTACAGTGATGTTGTGCTCCAGAGTCACACATTATACTGGAACAGCATATGCTAGATTTAAAGCTTTGCAAAAGATGAGTATTTATGTTTTATTTTCCAGTACAGAATTGTTATAGGAGAATCAAAGTGACTGAAGATATTAAAAGTAGTTTTCTGAAAGATAAAACAAGAAAGTAAATGTATTTATTTAAGCCAATTAATTTAATTGATTGATTTTTATTATAGTTTTGGTTTCATTTAACCACAAACCCTATGTGAAAGTAAAAACACAAAATCATTTTGAATGCTTATTCATAAGTGATTTTAAAAATATCCTAAAAATAGCATTTAAATGTTTATTTTATTTATTTTTTTGCTGCAAGGGAAAAATACTTTTGTATTAATTTAAAGGTTTTAATCATTAACTTGATTTAATATATATATTTACAATTAAAACAAGAAAATATCTGCCAGCTGGACCAGAAAAAACATTATTTTAATAATAATATTTCTCATATTTTCAGGTGTAAAGAGTACAATTTTCTACTTTTGTCTTGTTTTTCATAAACACTCTTTAATCAAGACTTTTACTTTTACAAAAGATAGAAGCTTAAGATAATAATTCCTGTTTTGTTTTTTAAAATAATTATATATATATATTAGTTTTTGGCTTTAAACAAGAAACATGTCTGCCATTGGAGCACAAAAAATAATATTGTTTTCCGTTTAAAGTTAAAAGTAAGATTGTTTTTTACTTCTTTTGGAAGATATTTTCTTGTTTTAAGCAAAAACTAAGAAATGTTTGATACATTTTTCCAAAAACAAGAATTAAGTCACTAAATTATCACTTCATCTTTATTGAAGAACAGTGAGATATTTATTCTTTATTATTTATTATTAGTTTATAATGTCATTTTTCCTTTTATGATTCTGTGCTGTGGTCATTGTACATAAAAGTCAAAAGTTTAATCTTTAAATGAATTTATTGTACTTAAATATTAATCAGCATTCACACTACAGTTGATTCACAGGCAAATAAAATCATCCATGTGTTTACAAACAATACAAAACAGTCAGAAATCATAAAGCTGTCAGTACTGCGTCAAACCCATTCATTATTAATTTATCAAAGTCAGAACATTCGAGAGCAAGAACACCTCCATTGAAGGCAATTAGCATTAATGGTCAGAAATATATCAGTTTTTTCTTCTCTTAATTATATTAATTTCATTGAACATTATGAAATATTACCAAGTAGATTAAACCTGCTACAGTCTTCTGAAAATCAAAATACTCTCACTGCAAAAAAATAAAAATTCTTTAAAAGTATTTGTCTTCTTTTCCATTAAACATTCATAAATCAAGATGCATTTACACCACAAAATATTCTCTTACTCACTGTTTCTGTTTTATAAATATCTAAACCTTATTGAATCAAGATGAATTTATTTATTTAAGAAAAAATATATTATGTCTTATTTTCTATAAATAAATAATTAAATAAATAAACATTTTATTTATGTATTTAATTATATATATCTATATATATATACAATTTTATTTTCCTTAGAGCAAGTTAAAATATAATATAGCAATAGTTTAATAATTATTTAGCTTTTGAAAACAAGACAAAAACCCTAAGTAAGAGGATCATTTCTTTTTTTATTATATAAAACAAGAAAAATGTCTCTCAATGGAGTCAGAAAAATGATCTTGTTTCACTTTGAATGAAGATTATTTTTCTGACCACAATGATAAATATTTTGTCTTTTTTTAAGTAGAAGCTCATTTAATTTTGCCACATTTTTCAAGACTAAACAACTTAATTTGAAGTCAAATTTGCTCCTTAAATAAATGTATTGAGATGTGTTGTTCTGGAAAACATCACAAAATACTGACACAGAATATCATTTTTTGCAGCGTTTGTAGATTTCTGTACATTTTTCACATGAAAAAATATTGAAACATCATCATTCACAGCGTCTCTGTCAGTCTCTCTCTGAAAAAGATTGTTTGTTTTCTAGTATAAATATCTAAACATTCGTGAATCAAGATGTATTACTGTATAAGAAAAATTACATAAGATATTGTTTATTAAAAAAAAAAAAAAAAAAAAAAAATCTATATTTTGTTCGTTTTTGCTTAAAACCAGTTAAAATATCTGCCAGTGGGGCAAGAGAAATAAACTCAATCAAAGTCTGAACACGATTATTTTTCTGCTTGTTTTAAACAAAAACTAACAAACATTTTGATTATTTCTGTTAGAAAACAAGACGTAATATCTTAACTTATTCCATCTTGATTCCGGAATATTTACACTAGAAAACAGAACAGAAACACAGAGGAAGAGAATGATTTCTTGTTGTCCATCAGAAGTCGTCCTCTTTGTCGCTGTAGAAGTGTGTGTCGTCTGCTTTCTTCTTCTCCTCCTCCTCTTCCTCTCGAGCCTTGTAGAGGTCAGGACTGTACTGGCTCATTCGGTACAGACTGTCCTCGTCTTCTTCTCTCCCGGAGCTGCCGCCGCGGACGCTCTCTCCGTCAGACTGAGACAGACGCAGCGGGTTCTTCTGGGACAGATCGAAGGGCTCCTCCTGACCGATGCGGGACAGGATCCGGAGAGGACCGGAGAGACAGAGCCGTCCCCGTCTCCTGAAGACTGTCCAGAGACACGTCAAGACCAACACAGAACAATCTCTCTCTCATTATAGTGTTGTCTTGTTTTCTAGTCCCAAACATTTCTGCACAGGTAAAATGATTTAAGATATTCTTGTTTTCAAAAAAAAAAAAAAGCCAATATTTTAAAACAAGGAAAATATATCCTTATATTATACATATGTATGCACACTGCATAAATGTTTTTCTTAGATTTTTTGTCATGTTTGCAAACAAATAATCCAGAAATTCTTAAATAAAGAAGGCAAGTAAAAATATTGCTTTGCTTTTAAAAAAAAACAAGTCAAAATTAAATGGGTTTTTCTAAATATTAAAAAGTTTCAATTGTTTCGAACAAAACTTTTCACTTATTTTCTGAAAACAAGACATTTTTTTTTACTTAGAAAATCCTTCTTTATTTAAGAATTTTTTGACATTTTAACTGAAAACAAGACAAAAAAACCCAATATATTTATATATATGTACAGATATAGATTTGAAAACAGAAAACAAGACATAATATCTTAGTCAATTTACTTAAATTAAAAATGTAAAGATACTTAAAAATGTTAGATGCTCTTAAAAATAAAGGTGCATCACGATGCCTTAGAAGAACCTTCTCTGGCTAAAAATCCTTCCATAAAGATCTTTAACATCTGAAGAACCTTTCTGTTTCACAAAAGCTTCTTTATGGCAAAAAAGGGTTCTTCAGATTATAAAGAGACGATTCTTTAAAGAACCTTTGACTTTAAACTCTTTGTGGAACCAGAAACAGTTCTTCTGTGGCGTCGCTGTTGTTCAGAAGTCTTACGTGATGTCCATCTCTTACTGGAGTGTGTCAGATTGCATTTCCAAACATTCTTTTGGCCATTAAATGT
Source organism: Enteromius viviparus (assembly GCA_032353835.1). Lineage (NCBI taxonomy): Eukaryota > Metazoa > Chordata > Actinopteri > Cypriniformes > Cyprinidae > Enteromius > Enteromius viviparus. The sequence goes on along the minus strand of JAUCNO010001851.1, from coordinate 46,444 downwards.
AATAATCCAGTGTGATGTTTGAGAGAAGAAACAGAGCAAACTGAGACAGGCTCAATTATGATTGACTGGGAACTGATATTTCTTACAGACACACTCCAGCAGAAGATAGAAAGAACAGCGCTCAGCTGCTGAAGACACTGGCACACTAATGTTTTAAGGCTTCTTACCGCGAGCGTCCAGGCCTTGGTCCATGATGCCGTGTTTGACCTTCATGTGGCGGGTCAGGTTTCCCTTCAGCGTGAACTTGCTGGCGCAGTAAAGACACTTGAAGGGTTTGCTGTCAGAATGCAAGTGCATGTGTCCCATCAGATTATGCATTCTGTTAAACTCCTTTCCACACAGCTGCAAAGAGAGTAACTATTCAGACATCTGTGACCTGATCCGGCTCGGCCCAGCTCTCAGACTCACTGATGTGTGGAAGATAACACTTTATATAAGGTGTGTGTGTGTGTGTGTGTGACACACGTTACATGTACACTCTCGGAAATAAAGCTAGGTTCAAATATGTACACTTTCAGTATTAATATGTACCTTTAAGGTACTGAAATTAACCCTTTAACCTACATATGTGCCGCCCCAGAGACAAGCTTTTCTAACTGTATTTCTGAGAGTGTACTTATTATTAGAAATAATGCATAATTACATGCAAGTAACCCTAATCTGAGCCCTAACCCTAAACACGTAAGGACACGTAGTTAATTAATATTACTTAATAATTACACCTTAAAACCAACGCTCGACAGAAAAGTTTTTTCAAGCAAAATAATCTCGTTTGAAACAGAAAACAGTATTATTTTGCTCACCCCATTGGTCGATTATTAAAACACACTTCATTTGGACTTTTTCAATTTTATTTTGTATTTTGGCTGGAAACAAGAAAATAAACAACAACTAAGAAAATCTTTTTTTTGCAGATTGTGACAAAAACTTCACTTTTTTACATTTCTATTATTGAGAAACTGGCGTATCTGATGTAATATGGTCAGATGTTTGTGCTCTGCCAGCTAAACGAATCCGGTCGCAAGATATGAGCTGCATGGGTTTGTTTGTTGACCAAGCTGAGGAACGTGTTTAAACACAGGACAGCCGAGAGAAAAGTTTGATGAAATTTCTTATCACGAGAAATCTTGAATCTGGCCGAGAATATGGATTCTAATCTCAGTCTAATGAATTAGTGCTTCTATCATCTTATCAGAAATACAAGCTCTCAACATTTAACAAAGTCAAACTCTATTCTTTTGGGCTGTCGCCATAAGGTTTGTGTATTTTTATATGTATCGTATTAGCTTTACTGTATCTATGTCTGTTGTTTTGTAAAGAGTGTTATTTTGCAAGAATGATTTCAGGATTTGTTTGACAATAAAGTTTATATCATTTGTGTCCCTGGACAACAAAACCTGTCAAAAAAATGATTTATACATCATCTGAATAAAGTAATATAATAATAAAACATCAAATAAAATAAATAATCTGTCCACTGATGTCTGGTTTGTATTTGGATGATAGAACTATTAGAAATTCTGGAATCTGAGGGAAATATTGAGAAAATATAAAGAAAATATTAGCATAATATAATATTAATATTAATATAAGATCTTAGTCATGAATATTACTAATCAGAAATTAAATTTTCATATATTTATGGTAAAAAAATGTACAAAATATCTTAATAGAACTTGATCTTTATTTACCATCCTAATGAATATAATTTTGATCCAAACAAATATACCTGCTGCCAGGGCCACATATCATATCATATCATATCATATATATCATATATATTTCTATGCAGCAAAATCAGCCTATTTTTGAATTAGACAGAGAGAGTGAAAGTAGACTGAATCATGACAGTCCTGAGTTTCTCAGAAATATGAAGGAGTTTGGGCTGGACCGTTTTTCCTCTGCTGTCCTTCCTCTGCGCTCTTTCTTTTTTTTATTAGGGTGGTCCTTTCCTTTCCTTCAGGAGGATAGAGGGACTGTAAACTGTCCGAATGGACCGTGAGAAAACAGGAAGTGCTCCTGAGCACAAGAGAAAGCGAGATGAAATCTATTTGTGGGCCTGTTCTCGGGGGACGAGAGAGCCATTGTTACTCGGTCAGTTTGTGCAGCGATATCCTTCCTACAGACGAAGAGACACTCAAATGCCAAAAACGTATCTGGTCATCGTTCGGCCCGGCCCAAGGTCACACGCATTCCAAAACACCCAAGAACCCATGAAGGGCTGGACGTATTTACATCCTTATTACACTTTACACTCACAATCAGAATCAGCTTTATTCACAAACACACAGGGCATGTGTTGTGTTTTATAGGAGCTCTTGGTACAGATATAATTCATATTTCATAATTCTTGGTACATGCATTATGCATAATTTAATCACATCACTTCACTTAAACCCATTAATCTCTTCTGTTTATGGAAGCAGCTTTGCATTATAATACCCAGCTTATTCAGTTAAGAGGGTTTCTGCAGGTCAGAAAAATCCCTAATTCAGATTTTTACTAATTAAGGCTAAATCGAAGGAGAAAGCCATACGCTTTAAAGTCATGGTATTAAATGTTGGATGCAATGCAAAGTGTTTTTGTCTTGGTACAAATATCTAAACAGCCTTCGAGATGCAAAATAAAGATTTGAAGTTTTATGATTACAATAAGCCAATTAAATATCTCTTTGAATTTAAATAGGTTTATTTAATTAAATAATAAATATTAAATAGGAAATGGGTTTTTTTCGGACTCTGTTGGCATATATTTCTTTAGGTTTTTGTTTCATTTTGGTCAGTTTCTCAGAAAAAGTCCTTTTGTTTTTCCAGTAAATTTATCTTGATTTAAGAATCTTTAATCATCTCTCCGCTGATGTCTGGTGTGTGAGGAGAGGATAACATCTGTCTGAGACACAACTATTAGACAATCTGAATCTGAGGAGCAGAAACATCTCAATATTGAGGAAATCAGCTTTAAAGTTGTTCAGATGAAGTTCTTAGCGATGAATATTACTAATGAGAAGTTTAGATATATTTACTGTAGGAAATGTACTAAATATCTTCATGAAATATGATCTTTAATTACTATCCTCGAGTGTTGAATTTACTGTAAATGACTTAAAATATTATGTCTTGTTTTCTGTAAATATATATATAGTTATTATTTTCCTTACAAGCAAACAAACAAAATATCTGCCAACAGGGTAAGATAAATAATCTTGTTTACACTGCAAAAATAATGAAAAATTCTAGCTTTTATGTCTTGTTTCCAGCCCAAATATCTCAAAAGTAAAAATGTCTTGTTTTCAGAAAAACCATATAATCTGCCAATGGGGTAAGCTAAATAATCTAATATTATTTTTTTTACCCCACTAACACATTATTTGCTTAACAATTTTGATCATTTTTGTAGAAAACAAGATCTTAAATCATTTTACTCATCAAGTAAATACATCTTGATTCAAGACAGGAAGCTGATGGGAATAAGCGAGTGGGCGACGCACCTTGCACTTGTAGGGTTTGATGTCGGAGTGGACGATCATGTGGGCCTTGAGCGTCTGTTTCTGGACGAAGCTCTTGTAGCACAGATGGCACTGATACGCTCGGATGTTGGTGTGAATCAGAACGTGCCGCTTCATGTTGGCCAGCAGCGTGAACTCTCGGCCACAGATTCGACACTTGTGCTCCTTCACGCCCTGAGAGATGAGGATGAACAGAAACCAGACAGATATAGCGAGGCATTCAGCAGACTTCGATCGCATTAAAAGTTTGCATTTGATCCGTTCATGCATTCCCTGGAATTGCCTGAACTAAAGTAGACAATGACATTTCTGAATTCAATAATGAAATGCCTTTAACTGAAAAGTGTTAAACTTGTCATGATGCATTCCTGACGCGCTATTGAGTGCTGCTGCGCGCTCTGACTCAGTCTGCATTGTTAAAAGCGCTGGATAAATAAAAGTGACCTTAACGTTCCGAGCAGGATGAGCAGGTCTTTATGAGGTAACTAAAATATTACCAGTTTAAGGCTACTGTAAAAACCTGTTAAATGGTAAATTCCCAGAATTCCTTGCATTGCATTTCAAATTTTTTTTAAATTTGATGTTTTTTCTTTAAATTAATGTTTCTTCTTAGTTTTTGTATCAGTTCTGTTTTTTAGGGTTGTAAGGATGTAATGTTGTTAAATGAATGTTTATTGCATATTTCAGTGTAAGCTCCTTCTGTATATGTTGGTTGGTATATTAACATTACGTCAGTTCATGAAATTAAGCTATTTAACTGTAAATTTAACTTCATCTACTACACATCTACTGTACCACGTGACTTCATATTCGACTCTGATTAATGCCTGACCTTTGACATTAGCATCAGGAGAAAAGGGAAGCGTTTTCTTCTTCCTTTTCAAATGAAGTCTCAATTAACTAATTTATGGTTAGTTGCATTGTGAGAAGTGTTCTTGCATTGTTTTGTTCATTCACCGCTGTTTATAATGATTCGAGAACCTCTAAACTCTTCACTTCCTCAGTATTTTTGTCTTGTTTTCCAGTCCAAATATCTAAACATTCATAAATTAAGATACATTTACATTTACACATTTAAAAAGTTGCTTTAATTCAATGACAAGCTAAAGCAATTCAGTTGTAATGTGCTATACCACGTTTAATACATTTTATTTTTGAGAGGCATCAAATGATGATGATTGAAGCAAGAGTAAATATCTGCTGGTGAAGACAGAAAACACTGCAGTTCAAAGGGAAAATAAGTGTATTTTGCTAAATCCTGATTTTATTTGGCTGAAGTAATTTAGAAATAACTTTGCTTTTCAGATAAACTCATTAGAAATTAGAATGTTTAGATATTTTTCTGAGAAAATGAGACAAAAATACTTTTTGCAGTGTAGCTGCAGTTCTAGTAATATTTAAAATTATACTGGAAACAACTGGTGTAGGACATCCTTTGAAACTAATTTCACAATTTTTGCCATTTTATTAGTTTTTTTTAAATATTAAAGACTGAAGTTGTATTACTGTGAGCTTCAAAAATATATATTTTTTACATTTCCATTCTTAATTTAATTTAAAAGGGTCATAAAATGCGATTTAAAATGTCCCTTTCTCTGTGGAGTGGTACAAGATGTTAGAGCAGAGATAAGATTTGTTAAGACTTCTCCACACCTCCTAAAACGACTCCTTTAAACACGCCTCCTCTTCTCTCCGTCACAGAGGGGGTTTATTTTCAAATGTTTCCAGAAAGAAAGAAGGCGGAGCTATGATTCTGTCTGTAGTGTTGCTGCGGGCGCGATGTTCTGGAGACGCTGTGTGTCGTTGTGAAAGTCAAACTACTTTGTTTGTGCTTCCAAAAGAGACACGACTAAAATCAGTGTTAAGTTGTGTTTCCAACACAAATATTGGAGTGTGTTTAGCACATTTCCGGAGGACTGATTCCTGAAGCTGACAGAGCAGTCTATGCTGGCTGTGCACAGAGACTAGAAAGAGAGGCGATTCTTAGAGGAGAAACAATAATGTACAGTATGTGGAAAATAATGTGTTTTTTGAAATGTAAACAGAAACACATTGCATTACACCAAATACACAAAATTATATTCTTTTTAGCAACATCATATGACCCCTTTAAGTGAATGATTTTGTAATTTTGTTGTGTTTAGCCATTTTACTTGTTCTTTTAAAACCGCGCGTACCTTGTGTGTGAGGGTGTGCTGCTTGAGATGGTGCGACTGGACAAACTCCATCCCACACTCGCTGCAGATGAAGGGCCGGATGTCCTTGTGCTTCATCATGTGGTTCTGCAGCTGGCTGGGATACTGGAAGCTCTTTCCGCATTCGGAGCAGTCGTACTGCACGGGGCCGCGGTGCGCCGTCAGGTGCCGTTTGAGCTGGGCCAGCGAGGGGAAGTCCAGGCCACACTCCACACACACGTTCTCCTGACCACGCTCGTGCTTGAGCTCGTGAGAGCGAAGCTCGCTGGGATACGCGAAGCCACGGCCACAGACTCCACAGCTGTAGGGCTTGACCTCGCTGTGCTGCATCATGTGCCTCTTCAGGTGACTGGTCTGCGTGAAGGCTTTGTGGCACACCTGTAGGATGCAAAAAGGATTTTAAAGGGGTCACGGGATGCAAAATTCACTTTTTTTACAATAAGTGCAAATCAGATGTTATAAGCGAACGTCGCCTACACACCTGACACTTGTGTGGCCGCGTGCCCTGGTGCGTCAGCATGTGTGTGTGAAGGTGGCTCAGCTGCTTGAAGAGCTTCCCGCAGAGGCTGCATTCGTGTGGCTTGATGCCGCTGTGGCCCAGGATGTGTGTAATCAGGTTGTATTTAGAGGTGTAGGATTTCTCGCACATACGGCACTTCCAGCGCTTCTGATCGCCGCCCACGTCCACGTAGTAGCTGTCATCCACGTGTACGTTCAGCTTCTCCGGTTTGCTGGCTTCTTGGCTCCTGCGGCGAAACCGTGCAGCGTCGGTGGGGTAGAAGGCGTTCGGAGAGAGATGGAGGAACGGGAACGGGACCAGACTGGGATGGAAGGGAGGGAAGTATGGAGCAGGAGAGCGCAGGAGTAATGGAGACGGAGGCCAGAGCGGAAGAGGCTTCACCGTCTCCTGCTTCACCTGGATCACGCGATGGAGACGCAGCCGGTTGAGGTCGATCATGTCTGGGACGAACCGGTGCGGCTGAGGCACCACGGGGTGAGGGAGAGGATAGGGCAGAAGAGAAAGATCCACGCTTCTGCTGGAGAAGTCCTCTGGACGCTTGCGTTCGCTCTCACTCGGATCCATGCTGGAGGTCTCTAGATCTTCAGATGGTGAGAATCGTCCATCACCTGCCTGAGAAAACATGTTGAATGAGTCGGTGCATGCTTGCATTTGCCAGATGCTTTCTCATTGGAGAACCTCATGGATTCCCTGGGAATCAAACCCTTGACCTTAGCATTGTAAGCACCACCCAAAAAAAAGATGTACTTCCTCAGCGTTTTTGTCTTGTTTACCAGTACAAATATCTAATACATATACTTGAGAAGCAAAATGACTTCATCAAACAAAATACATCCAAATTAAGCAACAAGAATAAATGAAATAATAAATATTAGGAGTTCGAATCAAGATTATTATAATGAGCCCACTGGCAGATACTTTTCTCTTTTTAAGCATAAACTCACTCAAGTCTCTGATGTTCATTTGCAAGAATGTTTTGTACTGGAAAACCCAATCATTTGCAGCTTCATGCACGCAAAAAATCGCGTGTTGACTACATGTTCTACAATAATCCTATTTATTACATTCATGCATTTGACAGAGGCGTTCGTTCAAAGGGATTTGCATTGCATTCATGTTTGATCAGTCCATGCATTCTCTGGGAATCAAACCCTTAACCTTGGTGTCGTGAACACAACTACACTGCAAAAAATAATGCTCTTACTCAGTATTTTTTTCTATGACAAATATCTAAACATTCTTCAATCAAGATGCATTTGCTGGAAATGCAAAATAAATAGAGGTATTATTAAAAATACATACAAATTAAGTGAGCTTGTGCTTAAAATCAGCCTGTTTCATTCCTTTTGTTGCATTTATCAGTCATTTTGCTTCTCAAGTAAATGCATTTAAGAATGTTCTTGTACTGAAACACACTTAGTAAGATCTTCTCTGGCTTTGTTATTAACTAAAGCTAGATATCCTGTTGTGTTCCTCTCATGAAGACTGATTCTACTCCAGAAAACGGTGTTTGTTGGAATAGTGTGAACCGGATCAGTCAGACAGACTCTTCCTCTCTACTGTTCCTCTGCGTTTCATTTTCACTGCGTTTGGACTGGAACTTCTCTTTTTTATTACAAGCCATTAGCCAGTGCTGCCATTCGAGCAGATTACAATCTAACTATCAGAGCAGGGAAATACAGTCAAAAACAGCAAAACTTCTGCTTTAATACAGATGAATGACAGACACTGACAGCAGACAGAGACTGTCCTCAAACCACGAATCCAACTACACACTCCATCCAAATACAGAAATCACAGAAATGCATTCTGCATATCAGATCATATTTGCAAAACTAAAACATGCAGTTTAATATAAAGCCTGCACTGCACAAAAAATCATTTTCTTGCTTGGTGTTTTTGTCTTGTTTTCCTTAAATGATTTAAGAATCTAAATGACCTGACATGAAGTAAGTTTATGCTTTAAACAAAACAAAACAAATCACTGAATTCAAAGACAAAACAAATATTAGTCTGTTCCTGCTGACACACATGTGTTATTGTTTAAAGCTGAAGTTAAGGCAGTTTTGATCATTATTATCAGAAAGTAAGACCTTTTATGCAAATTTTCATTCAAATGAATCTTCATTTGATTTCCATATCTCATACAGACATATATAAAAATATATTATATACGTATATCAATAACTATTTAATCTGAAAAACACATTTATTTGAATTGTTGTTATTATTTAAGGTTATTTTTTAATAAAGGCATATTTAGAAGTTAATTTTCAGCATGTGAGCGGATCATATGAACATTTGGTCATTACAGAATTCATATTGATCCATGACTGAACACCTGCACCTGTACTCGGTGTGTGTGTGTGTGTGTGTGTGTGTGTCTTACCTGTCTCCTGCTCGGCTCTCCTCACAATGAGCTCCAGCCTCACAAACAGCATTTGAAGTGACTTAAGAAAGAGAACAGGAACAATCACTTTGTTCTCATTTTTCAGATGAGTACCTTCGCAGAGAAGGAAGGAAGGGAGGGAGAGGAAGTCAACAAGCCTGTGCTTTCCTGCACAAAAATAAGGAAACACTAGATACACATCTCCAGTCCTCTCCGAAGCGCTGCGGAAGATTGCAGCGACCGCATTAATGCTGAAGATCAGAGCGAACGCTTTCTCCATCACTGCACTGATTTAAGATGTCAACCACCCTGACTGATGACCTTTGACCCCTACCCAGAATTCTAAAGTATCATCGTGTTTTTTTAAGGACAGCGTCAGTCTGATAAACTCTTTTTAGCAGGTTCTTCTATTGCAGTGAACAGATCCTTAATTTCTTCACAAATCAGATATTCTGAGACCCAAACAACTCACATCGCAAAAATATTCTAAACACAATATATATTTAAATATATGGCTTCAAAACCACTCTTACTTCAAGAGCTAAGAAAATACATTAAAATATGTATATAATGTATTTAAATAAAGACATAAAAGTTACTAAACCTATTCAATATATTCATGTAAAAAACACACTTTAAAACTAAATATACAACGAAAACGGATCAAAAACTGTTTTAGAGAATATATGTGTGTGTGTGTTAATATATATAAGTTAATATACTGTATATAGAGAGAGACTGAAAATATATACATACATTTATTTAATGAGCAAATAAATAACTTATATGTATATATATTCATGCAAAGGTTTTTGCTCATTTTCTAAAATCTTTACATTATATATATATCTATATGAATACATTTTTAACTAAAATACAGTTAACTAATGCAATAGAAAGATAACATTTTTTTAAAAAAAACATGATTTTTGAAAAAAACTAAATGGACTCTTTATATACAGTAGTCAACATTTAAAAGTTCATCAAAGTTGTCCTAAAACAAGAATAGCTATTGTTTTAGTCATAGGACAACTCTGATGAAAGGTTTTGATCCACTTTAAATGTTGACTACTGTATATACGCGTGTGTGTGTGTGTGTGTGTGTGTGTGTGTGCTTATTCTGAGCGTGGCAGTTTTATTCTTAAATGCAGTATTTTAATATAATGCAGAATCAGCGACAGACTGAGATCACAGTAACTGAATGAACCAGTTAATCTGGACACAGATATGATGAAGTTTAGCAGATGAATAAAGCTGTGATATTCCTCTGCATGCAGCTAATTAAGATTATAATCATCATTAATGAAGGAGAGTTGAACAGTTTCTGGCGAGAGCAGCTTTAGCCTCCAGTGACCTTCAAAGTTCCTCTTTCACATCATGACCCCAGTTCATCTGAGCCAAACCAGATTACACTCTTTATTACCGTCGGTCCGGATTAATCTGTCCGACAGGTGTTAATATAAACCTGATCCGCTGATACTGTCACCTCTCTCACCGTGTTTTATGAACTCTTTAGTATCTCCAGTGTGTCCTGTAGGGGGCAACAAGCCGACCCTTAACAATCACAGCAGCTCAACACCACATTCATCAATAAACACAACTAATTACAAAAAATCCAGCAGAATTAAAAACCTATTCCCCAAAAACATGCACATTTTAAATAAATAAACAAATACAATTTTATTAAAGAAAAATGTACATAAAAAAAAAACATATATATGCATGCATATCTTACATACAAATATCACATTTTCTGAAACTCTAATTTGGAACATTAATAAAAATTGTATTCATGAATGAATGATCTGTGAGAACAAACAGCAGCGGTTTATTGCATCTCTGATAGCACAGCTCATAATCTGAAGAGATCTTCATATTGTAACGTGTTTGTTTAATGATGATGATGAGGATGATGAGGATGAAGAAGAGCATCAGCAACCATTCAACCATATTTGGCTGAAAAACAGAACACTGACAGAAACATCCTGCAGCTCAGCAGAATCCATCCACCAATCAGAGGAGCAGGACAGACGGAGCTCCGCCTCTATGCAAATTATGTTCTGTCTTCATTAATACTCAGTAAATCTGCTGCATGACATCATTAAAAACATTCTGACTGCATCAAATAAACATCTGAAATAAAATAGAAGAAATATTTATTTTATTTCAGCTCCAGTTCCAAGGCAACATATCGTATTTTACATGAAAATAACAAAAATATATTTACATTTTACAAACAAAAACTGGTAAATCTGACAAAAAATGTAAAATATCTTAATGATATCTTCAAATTGTAGAACTATTTGATTTTATTCAGCATAAACGCTGGGTGAAAGGTGGTTTATGGTTTTATAGTTTGTGTGTTGAGCTGATGAGAGTCACCGTGTCCCGATAAAGCTCTGATAATCAGACAGATGCAGTCCAGAGTACACATATACTATAGTTTAGTGAGCGCTGCTCGTTCGTGAGGCTGCTAATGAGACACAGAGAACTCTCTTCAGAGCTTGTAGATCAAGCTCACCATGCATTCGTGCTGCTCTGTATTTTCCTCTGATGTGGCCTGAAGGTTTTGTCCCATGGAAAACCCCAGATGCCTGCTTTCTTATCCGTATAAAAGTCAGTGAAAGACTCGTTTATGCTGCAGTTACGTATCATCTGCACGCTGTTTATTACCGCTCCGGCCTCAGAAACACAGCTCTGTCCTAATAATGACAGAACAAAACCTGTGCTATGTTTATCAGACTCATGACAGATTGCACAGGCTGCAGTACATGAGCATGACATCAGCTCCGATGACCTTACCATCCGAGAAACATCTGGAACAGATGCTTAAAAATTAAATTACAACTGTTCTTATTTGGGTATCTGACAAGAACAATGCTACATTTCATTCATGTCGAGTGTGAAAATCAGGGTTTTTACAGTTTGAATCTAAAACCATGTACAGGGGGTACGGAAAGTATTCAGACCCCCTTAAATGTTTCACTCTAGGGCTTTTCACACTTGAAATTGTTAACCCAGGGTTATCGTAAACCCCGGATAAACGGAAACCTGGGTTATCTGTA
>JAUCNO010001851.1:1684-29837 GCA_032353835.1 Enteromius viviparus | reverse complement strand
CTCACGGACCTGTTGCTATGACAGCAAGTCCCGGATGAGCGTCGAAGAACGAAACAATCCAAGATCAGGACAAATCCCAAACAATCAAATCCAGCTAACTGAGTTAGCGAGGTACGAAGAACGAGCCCCTGAACTCTCCCACATTAACTCTATCCTTGCTGGTGCAACACAATAACAACAATTTCTCTATAATTATAAAGTCTGTGCGCTACAATATAAAATATTACACATAGGTTATGATTTAATGCATTAAGCCTTGTTTATTTGTATTAATTGTATTTGTAAATAGAAATTGATTAGTTACGTAAATATTTTTTTTAATATCTAAAATTATTAAGGATTTATCACATTCTTTGAGTTAGGGGATGAACATCACCTATCCCCTATATTTCCATACAAAATCATAATGCTTTGAGTCATTTTCTCACACCAAACCTTATTTTTGTATTCTTTTTCATGAGGTCCTGCAAGTCATCGAGCTGTAAACAATGCAGAAAAATGGAGGGGAAAAAAATTGGGTTAATATATTACTAATTAAATAACAGTTCACAGCGGCGATATCTCGGCATCAGGCGCCACCTAGTGCTGGATTCACGAACAGACCAAATTTACTCAGTCTACAGCAAAGGTGTAGCCTATATTTGTAGCAAAATACAAGACACTGCATGGGTAAAAATTATCCATATTTCTTTTATGCCCCAAAATCAATTGCTAATGTAAATATTTAAAAAGTTAATTATTGATTAGTAATATGCATTTCTAAGAACTTCCTTTGGACCACTTTAAATGTGATTTTTCTCAGTGTTATTATTATTATTATTTTTTTTTTTACACTCATTTTTGTATGATTTATGGTTAAGGAATTTTAAATGCCGCAAATTCTAATTAACAAAATTACTAACGGTAGCTGTGACTAGTTTGACCAGTTGCACCTGTTTCAGGTTTCACCTGTCTTTGTGGGCTGCAAGTCCCACTATTTACACTATGACCTCTGACCTATTAAAATAGATCTATCTCATTTGAGAACACTTCTATTCTGACTATGATTCCCTTCCTGTGATTCTTTCATTTATATGTCCATTTTTTCCCATGTTCCCATGCACTGCATTCGCATACAATGAATACATGTATAAAAACATTTTCAAAAAGGAACACATTTTTATTTTTATTATTTGGACAAGACCACTCGACCAATCAGAGGCCGTTTCCGCGAGACCAAGCCCCGCACACACCGAAACCCCGCCCCCTTGTCTTGTAGGTTGTCATGTTGGACTAGTTTAGTTGGTGTAGTTTTATGAATTATTAACTTGTGATTATGTAACTCATTCAGCGGTTCTCTGGACTGTTTTCGGATCCTAATACAGCATGTTAGTTTCCAGACCGGCGAATGAAGCGAAAACCGTGAGGACTGAGGGAGCTCGAGACTGAAGAAACCGAAACAAACATGACGTTAAACGATGAGGTTAAACGCACGAGACTCATGAAGTTGACTTCCGCCGCATTTTACGCCTTTTGCTCGTTTTTTATCATCGTGGTCAATAAAAGTATTTTAACGGAGTACAAGTGAGTGTCAGCGCTTTCATATTAGAATTACACATGCATAATCGTAATTGTAATTATTATCGTGTGCTTTTTTTAATAGGTTTCCCTCATTTATGTTTCTCGGAATTGGACAGGTCAGAAACCATCTCGAGTTTTAACCCTATGCTTGAAAACCAATGCAATCGCTCTGATATTGATTTGTTTTTTTCATAGATGACAGCTACTATCATCATTCTGTATGTTGCCAAATTGAAGAAAGCTATCCATTTTCAGGACTTTGACAAAAGCATTCCTGGAAAGGTAATTAATAATTAATTTATTGTGTGCATTATTTATTTTAAACGCATTGTCGTGATTGTTTGTTTATTTTTCGATACTGTAGATATTTCCTTTACCGTTGCTGTATGTGGGGAATCACGTGACCGGATTGGGCGGAACTAAGAAACTCAGGTAAGTAAACAGAAACACTAAGTTTTGCACAAAGGCAAACTCACTAAGAAGCTGGTGTTTCGTGTTTTTCAGCTTACCCATGTTCACTGTGCTCAGAAAATTCACCATTTTACTCACAATGATTATGGAATCCAGGATACTGAGGTATATATTTTCTTTTAGTACAAATATGTCACTTAAAAATAATAATGATAATGAGAAAGTTCACCCCATTTCCCCAATTAAAAAAATAACAAAGGTTATTGCAACTTTTATATTTTTTTTGAGAAAAAAAAAGTCAGAATGGCAAGAAAAAAAGTCAGAATTGTGACTTACAAAGTTAGATTTGCGCGATATAAAGTCAAAATCGTGAGAAAAAAGGCAGAATTTGCAAGAAAAAAGTCAGAATTGAGAGAAATGCATTCAGAATTGTGAGAAAAAGTCAGAATTACAAGATATAAAGTCAGAATTGTGAGACAAAAAGTCATAATTTGCGAGAATAAAAGTCAAAATCGTGAGATATAAACTCGCAATCGCAAGAACATTTTTTAGAATTGCATGATATAGTCAGAATTGCTTGATATAAGTTATTAAGTGCAATTGGGAGAAAAGCTCTACTAAAAAACAGTAACAGTATGTGTATGGGGGTGACAGATTTCTCGGGAAACTGTATATTTTCATAATTCATCAGTGCATAATATCATATCCGTCAGGCTGCTGCTAAATGAAGTGGATGCAGCTTGAAAACACAACAAATCGAGCTGGAACTGGAAAGAGTTTGCATGCGGAAATGCAAAGCGACAGTAATCGTAATAACACACCAACATAGTTTGAGTAGCATTTGCTACAATGTTTGCGTTGATAGCTGCCGGTCTCTGTCTGCTGTGGTCTGAACCTGTCTATAAATAGCCATGCAAAGTACAAGTTCCCACCTTTATCTGATATGAATAGCATTCATTTATCATTCTTTACAGTCAGCCATTAATAAAAAGAAGTCAAAACAGCAGCAATCAGTTCTTACCTGTTTTACAGATCTTACTTTGGTTATTAATGTTGCAGAACATGAATTTTTTAATGCAAACAACTTCAGTCAGAGGAGTAGCATTAAGCTGACTGTATAACTGTATTTCTTTCTCCAGGAAAAGCTTCGCTCCGTCGCTGGTTTGCAGTGTTCTGGCTATAGTCGCGGGAGCTCTGGTGGCAGCCAGGTACTTCATGAGAATATGATATATAATATATACACAGACACAGGTGCGTTTATGAACTCTGACCCGACTCTTTCAGCTCGGACCTGTCCTTTAACGCAGAAGGATACACGTTTGTTCTGCTAAACGACTTCTTCACAGCTGCTGGTGGAGTTTACACCAAGAAGAAGCTAGGGATGGAGGTACAAGACAGCAGGAGTTATCAGTGATGGATGATTTCTGTCAGATATTAATGTGACTGCGTGTTACCAAATTACAGTTCCCTCCCTCGCGATTAAACACAGACCTAAACACACATGAATGTTGTCTGTCGTTTCAGGGTCTGGGTAAATATGGGGTTTTGTTTTATAATGCTTTTATCATTATTATCCCGACGGCCCTGGTGAGCGCTTACACTGGAGATTTACAGAAGGTGAGCGAGATCTTAAAGATGAGGATGTACCTGTAGAAATGATGATCCTTCGGAATATCTCTGAATATTTTATTATTTCAGGCTCTAACCTTTGAGGGATGGACGTCTGTTATGTTCATATTTCATTTTTTATTGTCTTGTGTCATGGGGTGAGTCCAGCTTTATTTTATTATTATTACATACATATATATTAATGAATATATACTGTATGTGTGTATATAATATATATTAATAATTTGGTAAAACTTTACAATAAGGTGTCATTAGATTAGTCGTGTGTGTATTAACATGAATAAACAATGACCAGTACTTTATTATGTACTCATGTTAATTCTGTGCATTATTTAATGTTAACAAATACAACTTGTGATTTTAATCATTCATTAGTAAATGTTTAAATTAAGATATTGTAACTAATGAACCTTATTAAAGTGTTACCAATGATTTTATAGGTGTATATATATAAAGTCTAATGATGTATAATATATATTACTAATGAATATTTATATTTTTATTATTGTTAGTCTTTTAAACAGTCAGTCTTGTCAGAATAACGGCAGTTTAATTGAGATTAATTGGAATGCAGTGAAAATAGTTCCATCTTCAGTTGTTCTTGTAAATGAACTCTTCTATAACTCCAGCATTTCCTCGTTTCAGGTTTATTTTGATGTATTCCATCATCCTCTGCAGTTATTATAACACGGCTCTGACTACCACAGTCGTTGGGGCAATCAAAGTATTTCCACCACATATATTACTATTTATTGTTTTATTATATAAAGCGTTTCTGTGGGTCTTTTTTGTCCTACCAAGGAATTCCTTGAAAGGTTTCAAATGAGAGCAAAGTCTTGAATTCAATTCAAAAAAAGAATCACTTCCTCCGTATTGTTGTCTTTGCAGTACAAATATCTAAACATCCTTAAATTTGCACTTTTAGTCAAATCTAAAATTAAATATTAAAAAATGTAAGAAAATGAAATGCGTCAGTAGAGAATAAACATGTGTTTCACTAGACTTTAAATCTTACTTTGGATTCTCCAGTAAACGTATATTAATGTTAGGATCTTCAGACATTTGGAAAACAACAGAAATAGAAAGAAAAAAAAACTTTTTTGTGTGAAAACGAGCAAAAGAAATTGGCTAGATGATTTAATTTCTCTTTAAATTGTTCCTTGCATTTCCTGTCTTGATAAATCCTGCAGAAACCCTGTATATAATATATTCTAATGTTAGGATATCATACTCTGTAATATGTGTCTCTGGAGCACATCTGTAGAAATACACTGTATGGGTCAAAATTTAACATTTCTTTTACATTAAGACCATGTTCCATGAAGATATTTAGTACATTTCCTACCATAAATATATCAAAACGCCATTTCTGATTAGTAATATGCATTGCTAAGAGCGCATCTATTCAGCTGATGCATAAATCTCAATGAAAAAAATAAATAAAAAGATGCTTATGCCTGGTTTTGTGCTCCAGGGTCACATATATGTAATATATCTAACCTTTAAATATTCAGCATTGATTAACGAGCCGTGTTTCCTCTCAGAACATTGCTGTGATGTATATTGGCATGTTTATCGGTGGAGACTACATCTTCTCATGGACAAACTTCTTAGGGCTGAATATATCGTAAGAAGCTTTATTTACTCCCATTGGTCTCCAGCCCATCCCTGCTGCCTCCTAACGCTGTGTTTCTCATGTTCTCAGCATCTCTGCCGCTCTGATTTACTCCTACATCACGTTTCACAGCAGCAGCTCCTCAGAAACCGTCCTCACACCGGCTGAAGACAAACTGAGCGTTCACGTCACAGAGACTCTTCCGGAGAAAACGTGACGCTCCGCCTCCAACCAAACATCTTCAACATTTAAAAACCACTCGCTACTGGAAAACCATGAGAAGAGTTAGACGTCAGTTTCTCTTGTTCAGTTTATTCACAATAAACACAAGTGCAACAACCAGGAACGATGTATATCGTTTAATGAAGACTTGAAGTGCTAACACTAATGAGGAGAAGCCCGTTTACACTTTTACAAAGTCCTTTGAGCACAGCGAACAGAACATCTCAGAAGAAAACAACGCTCCATTACATTCTGTTGTCGTGACAGGAATCCGTTCGTGCTCGGCTTTCTGAGGGATTCTGGGAGGGAATATATTATTTGTTATAAAACGAATTTCCAAAGACAAACATCTTCCAGTTTCCAAACGAGTCCATGTCACTGCAACACAAACACTTCTAGCTCAGACGTTTCGGTTGTTTCCAGTCAAAATGCCCAAGAATTATTATCAATTATATCAAACAATATATCAATTATTATTTTTTTTAAGTCAACATTAAGTGAATAAAACTTAAAAATAAGCTTATTTCAAACTTGTTTTGGATCTGATTGTTTGATGGCACTAAAAACATTTTTTTGCTAGTTTAACTTTTATTTATTATTTAAAAAAACAAGATTATTAATTCTAGGAAATCCTTTTAGATATTTCAGCTGGAAACAAGACAAAACAAATCACAAGCTTTATTTTTCGCAGCAATTGAATCATTTAATCCGAACGAATGAAGCACATGAACAGAACAACTTAGTGTTACGGACCGCGAAGACACCGAAGCGCTTTTTCGATCCAGAATCTCATTGTGATCTTTGGAAGTGCGCAGGCAAACAGTCGTAGATTAATAACGTAAGTGCTTCTGCGGTTTACCCATTAACTCTATACACTAGTTTATAAGCGTGTACCAATGCGGCGTCTTAAAGCTGGTTAGTTTTATCGACGTTATTGCGAAGCCTGAGCCGGTGGCTTTAAATAGAGAATAAATACATGATTAAACATGACCAATGTGATGGACGACAGCGTACGAAGCGAACCGGACTAATGTATAAAAGCGCTATCTGCCGTCAGTAAGTCTTCATCTTTAAGCAGGTCGGTCACTGCACCCTGTTTCAAAACACACACACACACACACACTGAAATCACATTCACAAACCCCAGAGAAACAAACGCTCTTTCCACAAAAGTGCACAACGAAACAAACACGAGACGTCTCATCATCTTGATAAGCTGAGAAAACGACGACATTCTTCATATAATGATATCACTACCATCATAGCAGCCTAAAGGTACAACAGGAAGCAAAATAAGGTGCTTGTAGCTTATATGGACCCGAGCGGGTCTTGGAAGTTTCTCAGGCCGAGAGATTGTTGGCTAGCTCGATGAGCGCTAGTGCGCCGTGAAGACGCTCGCGCTGCTCTTGAAGACGCCTCCGTGCCGTTCCTCCGCCGCTCTTCTCTTCCTCCGGCTCGTCGTCTTCACCTTCGTCAGACGGCAGGAAGTCCAGAGGGTCCTGCTGCTCTTGGTCCTCCAGAGTGGTCTTTGCTTTAGTCGGAGCCGGCGTTCTCTGCTCCCTCATCTGCCAGTATCTGACAATACAACACAAACACCGTTTAACGCAAATATAGTGAGACATAGGAAAACAGTGCTCAAACAATACTATGTGTGTTGTGTTTATGAATACACATGCATGGAGGTCAAAGGTTAACAAATGTGATTTTTATATCCATAGAAACACGTTAAATATAAGTAAAGTGCCTACTTTTAAGGTTATGTATGTATGAGAATAAAAAGTATTTTTTTGTTGAAATAATGTTGCATTGTCATTCAGCGTAACAATATTTATGTACAAATTCAAACATGTTCTGATTTATGCATATTAAAATATATAAAAGAAGAGAGCATGTTACATTTGATTGTGTTGTAAATGAGTAAAATCTTATTGATGAAAGGACAAAACCTAAATGGTATCTGGGGTGAAAGTAATGTGTCAAATGTATTTCTGTTGTAAATATTCCTGACAAGACTGTTACACTAAATGACATTTCAGTGAGTAAATTTAGTAAATCAAGGAAAAATGTAGTTTTTTTGTCTCAGAAAAACAAAAACAAAATTGTAAAAGTAATTTAATCAGAAACCTTTTAACTGTTTCAGGGAAAAACTACTATTTAAAGAAGTATTACACTTATTTTTATGATACTTTTTTGTCTTTGACACAAACACATATTTAAGAAACAATATATATACACACACACACACACACACGCGTATGGAAATAAAACCTTATTTTGGTTGCAAATAATTATTGCCCATAGAAAAACTATACTACAATACTAACACTGTGTCCTTTAACTTAGCCTTACTGACATTACTGATGTTAATATATGATATAATAATAATAATTTTGAGCGGTTACTAATGACACACCCTTTGGATATAAAGGGGCTTAAATTCTACGAATAATCTAATTTGTTGTTGTTTTTAGACATGAGTGTGTTGTGCTCTTCACCTCGCCAGCCACTCAGCCACAGCCTTGTTATCGGCTCCCTGTGATTTCCCGGGGCCGTCCGCGGGCTCCTCGCGCTTCAGCCGGGCGTAAGGGTGTTTGGGACAGTGACGGTTAGCGTGTGTGAATCTGCTATTGCAACCTGAAATACACACAGCACCACCCTGTGTTACTCCATTAACATCAATTAGCAGGAGCATAAATAAACACAGGTACAGAAACAATAGAGTAACAATGCAATGCAACAATAAAAACAATGCATAGTATTCTTTTCATCTATGTATCATGATTTTCTTTTGTTCTGTGACTCACATTAACGGTGTGTTTCTTAGGCTGCTGTCTTTTTAAAGGAACACGCCACTATTTTTGAAAATAGGCTTATTTTCCCCTAAAGTTACGTTTTACCATTTTTAAATCCATTCAGCGAATCTGCAGGTCTGGCGCTAGCACATTAGCTGTAGCTTAGCATAGATCATTGAATCTGATTAGACCGTTAGCCTGTTTTTTGTTTTTAAATGGCCTTTTCTAAAATCTAAAAATACTATACATTTGCACTTTTCTTCTTCTTTGGTGGTTTACATTCACTTTAAACAAAAAACATGGTGTCTTGATGAAATACGGAGATACTTTTGGTGAATAAATAGCAGTCAGTTCCAGTCCAGAACAACTAAATGGTACCAGTTTTCAACAGAAGGCAGTGAATGCTGGAGCTCACCTTTCTCTGAACAGACAAAGGGTTTTTCTCCGGTGTGCAGGCGCTGGTGGGTCTTCAGCTGTCCGCTCTGGACGAACGCTTTCCCGCAGTCCGGATAATCACACAGGTACGGTCTTTCACCTGAGACGAGAAGAGGAACGTTAGTGCTCTGCTTCTGATATCGGAGCAGGAATACGGCTCACGGTGACGCTACTGACCCGTGTGGGTGCGTTTGTGTGCCTGCAGAGATTTCTCGCGAGGAAAGACACGATTACAGATGTTGCAGCGGATGCGGCTTGTGGAGTTCTCGCCCTCGTTGATCAGCTCTCGGACGGTGTCTGCCCGCGGGCGTCCGCGCCGAATACCATCCTGTAATAAAACAGCAGGAACATGTTAGACGAGTGGTACACGCGTCTCTGAGCACAGCAGCAGAGGGATATTTGTAGAAATAAACAATACACTGAATGCGTCAAAATGATCAGTTTCTCTTTTATGCCAAAAATCTTTAGGATATTAAGTAAAGATCATGTTCCATTAAGATGCACTTCTGTAAATGTATCAAAACTTCATTTTTGATTGGTAATATGCATCGCTAAGAACTTCATTTGAACAACTTTAAAGATGATTTTTTCAATATTTTGATTCAGATTCCAGATTTTCTAATAGTTGTATATCAGACAAATATTATACTATCTTAACAAACAAGCTTCTTTATTCAGTTGTCAGATTATTTATGAATCTCAATTTTAAAAACAGTGACAAATAGTAGGCTAAATATAAATAATGATTCATAAGTGTTAATACATTGTAAATACATAATAACAACATTCATGAATACACTTTATTTTAAGATGTCCTTGTTACAGTGTAATTAAACATTTATGTTTGAGTAATATTAATTAACTACATTGCACTTTTGCTTAGGGTTAGGATTAGTTTTGGTTAAGGGTTACTTGCATGTAATTACGCATTAGTGCTATAATAAAAGCACATGTAAATAAAGTGTTAACAATATTATATATTTCCATAGAATTTCACTCCAAGGCTTCATTCATGACAAACTCAAAAACAAAACTTTCAAAAGATTATTAATAACAATAATTCAACGACTTGTAATAATTAACCAATATCAAAAAAGTAAATAAAAATAATTATATGCAATCTGATAGTTTTAGTTACATTTTCCCACGGAAAACTACGTCTATTCATGTAGAACGTCTCATTTAAAGCAGGACTCTCAAACAAAGTAGGTTTTAGAGTCGTGTAAATATTAACGACGTGTTATTGTGTTTTTAACAGTGATTTTGAGTCGAGGGGACTTTTCTAGAAGCATAATCGCTAACATTTTGGCGCGCACGTCTGACGTCACGCCTAACTTCCAGCTGCCGCACAATGGAGAATTTAAAATCCCGTCCAAAGCGCGCCTTTTACATGCACGCGCGAAACCCAACTGAATCTCAAAATCACTTAACTTAGCAGCAATGCGTGCTCATAAAAAATATAATAGTGCACTTGCGTTTTACAATACAGTATGTTGTACTTTAATATGCATTAACGTTACTAGTACAGTATAGCGATTTAGCTGGACTCTCACCTTGAGGTGTTCAGGGCAGGAGTTTGCGTCTGATTCGGCGGGAGAGACGCTGTTTCTGGTCGGGGAGGCGGTTCCGCTGCCAGACCCGGGGCTCAGAGTCACATTGTGCGCGTTTTCACCCCAGCGCCACGGATACACCATAAAATCACTGAATCCGGGGCTAGTAGGCATCAGAGAGTCCGCCGCTTTCGGTTTGATAGGAGTCGTTTTGATCACGGAGACCAGAACTCTTTTCGGCGAGTCATTACAAAATATCACTTGATGCTTGCTGTCAGCCATCGCAAATAACGTTCAGTTAAAATGAAGCTTAAAACCGTTCAGTTAAAATATGTGAAAGTGTAAATAAGTGCAGTTGGAGGAAAATCCCGCCGTTAACGTGCCGCCGTTAGTCGCTGTATTATAAAGTCAGTCATTCCCGATGTTACATGTATCGCTGTTCCAGAGCGCGGCGCCTTTGATTCCGGTCTTGTCCTGCAATCTCACTGGCAGGAGCTGATACAGTGAGCAGAACTCACTCGGTAGTTTCCCGCGTTGGAAATCGCGCCCGAGCGCGGCGCCCAACCAATCAGCGAAGAGGACGTTACGGCGCTGGAACTGTGCGAAGAGAACGAACCAATGGTGGACGCCGTGATTTCCGCGCAGCCAATCGCAGAGCACGAACGGTTCCTTGCCGCTGCGACACTTTTTAAATAGATCAGAGCGCGCTCTTTCTGACGGACGCAACGGCTGTCCAATCACATGACTCGCTGTATACTGTACAGCAGTGTTGCCAGGTCTGCGGGTTTCCCTCGGAATTGGGCTACTTTAACACTATTGCTGCTGCAGGTTTAAGCGACCCCAATAAGACAAAATTTAGCACATAAGATACTATTTTTATCTCGCCAAAAAAAAAAAAGTATTTTAGTCTCCGGAACGCATTTTTATTCACGCGACTGGGCTAGTTTAGAGTAGCGATTGGGCGGGACTTGTGAAGACCTGACAACCCTGCGGTTCGCTCGAGTTCTTTCCTGCAGTTTAACGTCTCCCGCGCATAATGTTTACATTTACATCGATTTAAAGGGAAAGGCGGGCGGTGATGGTGGCGCGAAAGTTACGTAATCAAAACGGCCTTTTGTTTCATTGTGTTTCAGCAGCTGTCTCCATACAGCCAACGGCCAAGCATGAAAACCCTTTAATTATTTTATTATTTAAGATAAAAACCTCCCGCCTGAAACAGTAACATCTGCTACATTTCTTTCAGGACCTTAAGTTCGAAATAGAATTTTTAAATTGTATTCAAGGAATCATTTTCACATTTCACACAGTCTTGTCTTTTAAAGTCTTCTGAGGTAACTTTTTTTTTTACTGAATAAGAAAATTTTAAGAGTACAGTCAAAAGCAAATTTCTAGTCGTATACATTTATTAAATGTGTGTTTAACTCAAATAATTCTTTACTTCTTGGAGATTCTTGTAGTTTTTTTTATTAATAGTTAATGATTAATAGACTGTTTTAATATTAATAGTTTTCATCTTATAGTTTTACAATTTGTTTTAAAACTTCATACACTATTTTTATTTATTTAAATATTAACATATTTTACTTTTTTTTTCAAACAATTAGTTAACCTAGATGAATATTATATTTAAGTAAAATATTTTTTTATTAATATTTTGATCAGTTATTTTTATTTTAGATTTCAGTTGTTTTTACAAATTTTATTGTGTTTATCATTTTTAGTAGTTCGCACGGTATTGCATCAGGTTAAACTAAATAAGTGCTAAATATTTAAAGGATTTTAATTCAGTTTAATTTCTAAATGTGAATAAACAAATATATATATTGACGTTCACTCAACAACTATTTGCAATAGCAGAAAGGATTTATTAAAAGGGATATGACTCAAATCCTTTCCTATCATATATGTACAAGTGAAATAATCATGATTTAAATCTGGTCATCAAAATAAAGGTATGAGCTATTTACACTAATAAAAAAAAAACAAGTCCTTTTAGTCAAACTCCAGCTTATATACAGCGTCAGTCATGATTAGCACTGTATGATTCACATTTCTGTAAGAATAAAGTACTAGATACAGTATTTAAAAAAAACAAACAAACAATAATACAGATTTAGTAACAATGCATAAAGGTAAAGGCAGCTTCTGACATGATATTTACAGTGGCATAAAAAGTCAAACTTCACATATGCTTAAAGCTCTCTGATTTAAAAAATAAAATTCATTGCTTTCTCTTGATCAAATTAAAATGATGAACGTGTGCCGATTTCTCAAACACAGTTTGAATATGGTTTATAGTAGATCACGTAGAAGCAGAACTGGAGGGATATCTGCAGTGATGTTGGTCTTTACTGGATCCACGGCGGCTTTCAGCGGAGGAGAGGAGCTCGAGCTTTGGAGATGGAGTTACTGTAAAACAAGAAATACGTTACAGACAAACCCATATGAGCAGAACGACGAGCAGAACTCATGCACATGCTCTAAACTCAGACAGACGCTGAGAAACGCTTTAGATTTACAAAGCAGAAAGGAGTGAAAGGAGGAAATCTGATACCATGGTCTCTGAAAGCGCACCGATGGCATTGAGTGAAGCACTTTCCTTCTTCTGGACAGAGATCGTCTATTACAGGTAAGGTTGGCAAGGCGGTGAAAAGATAAAAACCCGTTAAAACTATCAAGAAAGACGAAATTGATCTCTGATCCTGTTACTGTTTCAGAACAGAGGCACGTTCACAGCTGGTTTTCACACGGCTCATTTGTTCAGGTGCTAAAGCTGAAGTTATTTAAGCAGGAAAAATGCAAACTATTATTAGAATTTAAAACGGCTGTTTTCTCTGTAAACGTGTGTTAAAGTGTCATTTATTTCTGTGATGTTCAGCTGAATTTTTTCAAATAGAGGCTTTCTCTTATTAAAATAATTCTAAAAAATAAAAATGCATCAGTTTACAAAAACATAGTACAGCACAACTGTTTCCAACAATGATAATAATCAGAAATGTTTCTCAAGCAGGAAATAAACATATTATTATGATTTCTGAAGGATCATGTGACACTGAAGACTTAATTTATTTCTGTGTATTTTCAGCATCATTACTTAAGAGTTTAACAGATATTTACATAGAAAACAGCTGTTTGCAATTATAATAATAATTTCACATTTTTACTCTTTATGAAATAAATCCAGCTTTGGTGCACATTAAAATGGTAATCATTCCAAATGTCTATGCCGAAACTTCTAAATACATTCACACATAAATGTGCTGCATACGTCACAACCAACTGTAAACGGCTCAGAGTCGTGCTCACAGACCGAGCGCGAGGGAATCTGTAAGAGTCGTCTAGCATGAGTCATCCATCAGCAGAGGACAGTGTGCAAGCAAAGACGAGAGACGCCCGCTCTGCCCGTCAGAGTCATGCAGGAAGAGCCCGGATCTCGAGAGCCGCTTCACACTTACTGAGCTGAGGGAACTCAGACGGTGGCCATAGAGCTGCAGTGAAACGGCACTGGATCTCTGCAGCTGACCGTTCACTGGCCTTAAGTGCTTTAAGTTCGACTGCTTGATGAAATTACTGTTGGCCACTGAGCCAGCGCTAACGCCAGAAAACACGCGCTCCTTTTCACAGGTCGTTACGTGCAAGCTGCCTAAAGACTTAGCCAGCCTTGAATGTAAAGGGCTGTGAAAGGAAAACGTCAATCGTGAATATGAACGTCAGACTTGCTCAAGTCGCTTTACTGACTTTAATGCAGAAAGCTTTAAAAAACTGAGTGAAATACCCACCTAGTGGCCCTGATGGATCCAAGGGACGACCGAGTCCTTTTCCTTTTATCAGAGCTATATGGAAGATATTTTACAGATTATAATGACACACTTACTGTTAATAGATTTACAATCCTGCACAATAATTACAGAATAATTCTGTCAAACAATAACAAATAAAAATCGAAGAAAATTAATAAATATTAGCATCATAATTACTATAATCAAAAAAATAAATTTATATATATACCATTAAAATACATTATACAGAAAACAATGTTAAAATAATTCTAAATATATAATTTGATAAAATACAATGTCACACACAATAAAATAAAATAAAATAAAAACAATATTTGCAAAATAGAAATCTTTACAAAATAAAATTGTATAAAAATGAATAAATAAGTGCATAAAGAAAAAAATAATATCATAAATAAAAGTAATATATATATATATATATATATATATATATAAAAAAAAGTTACCTCAATGACCTTGATGTTGATTTGGAGTGAATTGTATTTTCTTCTAACCTGCAGGAAAAAAAACAAAAAAGTTTAGGGAGATGAAAACATGTAAAATGGCAAACAAACAAACAAATGTTGATGCATTAGATGTGTTGGTGTCTGATGCACAGACTGAGCGTCACATGCAGAGAGAGAAGCCGCAGAATGATTGGACATCCCTCCCATTACACATATTACAATCACGTCTGTTCACACGCATAGCATTTGATTCAAAATCATCCTTTAAAGCCTCAAAAGAGCTGCACGAAGCAGAAAAACATTATAAGATGATTGGATGAAGAGACAAACACCTTGATCATCGTCCTCTGACAGCAAACACATGAACATACATCAAAAATCATCCAGTTACATAACGTGTGAGATACGGTTCATGTTTACTGAGTTAATGACTGGACTGTGTGCAGCATTATTAAATAAAAACAGATAAGGAGAGCAAAATACAATACCAATGCATGACATACATGATATATTCATAAGTGCATATAATGCACCGAGAGACAGCAAAGACTGACACATCAATGTTTACCCTGGTAAAACTCTAACCTGATCTCAAAGGAGCACAGTAACACTCCTACTGTGTCATTTATTAATATCCATTAACAGCAGCATAATGTTCATTACCACGGGAAAATGACTCAAACGCTGATTACTTCAAGACAAAAATTAAAATAAAAAATATATCAAACAAATACTACACGTGTTAACTTACCTCTTAACAGAGGAACTTACTAACCCATTATATAGATGGATATTTATTCATTTTATACAAATATTTAATAAGGCCTCATTTGTTAAAATTAATGCACTGAAATGTTAATTTGAGTAAATGTACATTTTAATAACGTATTGCTAAATGCTGATCAAGATTAAGACATGCTTTTGAAGTATCTTTCATTGTTCACATTAATGTAGTTAAAGAATTTTACAAATGGAACATTGTGTTAATTAATATAGAATTAACGAAGAATAAAATACACAAAAAGAAAAACACTTTTTTTAAACTTAAAATAAAAATAGTAAAATATTAAAACATAAAACCTTTCAGACTCAGTTTCCAAAACAATATTTTTCTTTTAGTTTAACTTTATAAAATTTAAATTTATTATTAAATTTAAATTAATTTCTAAATACCAAAATGAATATAATAAAAACTAGACAAAATCAAAATAAAACAATAAACAAACCCAAAACTGATTTAAATATAATAATATTAATATTATAATATTATATAAAGTATTATATTATATACAGACACACATATAATTTTTAAGCGTGTATAAAAAAAAAACAATAAAAAAAAAACAATATATACATAAAAATATAACATTTTTTAAAAAAATGAACAAAAATTAGGATATAAAATAATGCTGGTAAATTCTGCATGACATATTTAATATGACAGATTACCTTGAAGACTGATCATGTAGTTAAAAATAGCTATTAATGTGAGAATATCATTTCATCTGTATTTACATTAAACTTACAGACATTAATTATTCAGAAACAAGAGTTCTGCTTTGAAATCCCTACAGTGCAAGGCTGCATTTAATTCAATTCTATTTGACCTTTTTTATTGGAATTGATTGTTTTTTGTGGTAATGAACATTATGCTGTAAACAGAGCGCATCTGTCCTGAAATGATCATAAACGAATCAAACGATGCTTGATCTCAGATTGACGGAGGCCTGTGTTGTTTGTAAAGCATGATCCGTCGAGACACTTACAGCGTGCTTGTCCAGAGACGGGCTAAGAGAGTGACGGGAGAAAGCATTTACAATCCCACCCCGTCTATACAGTAATGGATGGAGGGGAAGCCAAACAACATCCAGCAGAAGACAACGCTACAGAGAGCAGAGAGCAGCATGGCTAGCGGCCGTCTAGACACAGGGGCAAAATTCAGAACAAAAACAACAAGGAAGGAAGACAGGACTCGTCTTTTCCCACCGCTCACTGGATTGTCTGGAGAGTGAGTGAATCTGCATTCACTCCACTTCTGCCTGTTCACACTGAAACCAAGATGTGTTTAAACCCTCAGAATGCATTCAACATCTGTGTACTATCGTACATTTCAAAGCATCGTTTATTAGTATTTTCCCAACTAAACTCATATTGTATTTGTTCAGCAATTGTTCATTAATTAGTGAACGTTATCATGTTATTGCTGCATTTACCCCTTCATACATCTATATACATTTCTCATTCCAGTATTGTTGAGAAATTTTATATAATACCATTAGTACATATTTATTTTAATGCCAAATCAGCATCTTAGGCTATGTTTATGGCAAAAACTTTTTTAAATACAAGTATAATAAATACAAACAAGTTATTCTACAATTTATTTAATTTATTTTTTTAAAACTGTAACAAAAATTCTAAAACTTTTTCTAAAATACATAAACTACATATACACACACATATATAAATAAATATAGCACAATTATGCTAAATAATTCTTTAAATAGTCTTTAATAATTACTTAATGACTTAATAATTTAGCTATATTATATATATATATATATATATATATATATAAAATAAATATAAATTTAATAAAAATAAATATGTAGTTTATGCATTAAAAAAAATTATATATATATATATATATATACACACACACAGCATAAGTCTTTTTAGCACTTAATAAAGACATTTTATATAAACTTTCACTTCTAGATAAAAAAATAAAAATAAATAATAATAAAAAAATAATATTATATATATAATTTTTCATGCTGTAATCCTATGGTTTATCTAGATATATATAAAACGTTTGTAAAACATATGACCTCATATGTCCAAACCCTTTTGGAACTGAATTCAAAAGACTTGAATGCATTATAATGGTTTACAGGTTTCTGATCAGATTTCTGAAAATGGTTTACAGGTGCTTCAATATTAGAAAATTTCATCTCTATTCTCCTTCCTGAGATCAGATCCAGTCTGCGGTGCGAATGAAAAGACGATCAAAGCAAAATGACCATAGTGTGTTACAACAACACAAAGCAGTTCATACACTTCATGCATGACAAATCCAGCACAGACAACATCCAACAACATCATGCAAAGCAAAGACTGTGTGAAATGCTTGGTTAGAACATCTACTTTGAGAAGATCATGCATGTTTGTTAGACAAAAAGGGCTGAAAACAATATGTGAAGGTGGATTTCTACATGCATCTGACTGAAGAAAAAAAAAATACACAGTTAAGGTGAGACTTCTGGAGAGACACACTTTCAGAGATGCAAACAGGTAAGGAGGGGGAAAAAAGTGGATCAGGGCTATTCCCCACACAGAATTTACTCTAAACGATATTTGCTTTACACACTCATTTGTAGTCATATTTTAAGTTATTCAAAAAATATATTATGTGTCCAAAATATAAGGTTTTTGTTAAACATGGTGCAGGATTTTACAAAAATCAAGATTGAATATATCTGGATGTCATAAGAGATGAAGGCTATTTAAGGCAATATTGGCTGATTAAACAGCAATGCTAACTCTCTCTCCACATCCAAGACCTCAAAATACATCAAATATGACCATTTTAAGACTTAAATTTATCTGTAATAAGTAAAGAAAATACTATACAAAGTGTATTGAAAAAACAGGCTTGTTGCATAAACTTAGTCACCAAGTTAAGACAAACTTGTTCTTGAGAAGTAACTAGGAGTAATCAATACCAATCTACATTTTCATCACTGATTTTCAATATATAGTTACGTCCAGTCTTAATAAAAAAAAATCAAATAAATAAATAATATAATAATAAAACATGACTAATTTTTAAGACTAGTCTAAACAGTTTATGCAGTTCTTTATTTAACCTGGTAAGATCACAGATCTCACAGGGGACCTATTTTGATCTCAAAAAAAGTGAGGAGTTGTCAAAAAAGAAGTCTTGGCTTTGATTCTCAGCGAACAAGGGAAGCCGGATGAGGCTAAATGTTGAAAACCAAAAGGCACGAGATGAAATGAAGCCCTGCGGCAGCCGCATATCCGCACACGATGGCGTCTTACAGGACTTACCTGACGGGTGTCTCTCGCCCCGTCATTCTGCTACCATTTCAACGGCACACAACAGTCGGGCCACAGCGAGCCCAGCACACTGCAGCACTTTACTACCATTCTCCTGCCGTGTGATAAAAGGCTTTTGGAGTCTCTGGTCTCGCCGGCACAATCACTAACAGGAAGACTGATGTTTTTAACTCATGCAGTTAGTCTAACATGTCATGCATACACTTAAACATCCATCATCACGAGAAAACCACTACTACATATGCATGTGATCCGACCGGATGAGTGTCTAACACGCTACTCTCTCCAGACGGTACACGTCCACTGGTGCAGAGTCTTCAGTTCTTAACCCTATAAAGCTACTGGGCCTTTAAATGATGATCTGCTGCACAATCTAATCTATACTTCTGTCCCCTGCTTGACCATTTAGACTCTTTTAAATGTAAAGTCTTTTTCTCAAGTCAAAATAACTCTCCAGATGAACTCTTACTGGACTGAAGCAGCTCATCAATCATTCTCTAGAA
Source organism: Enteromius viviparus (assembly GCA_032353835.1). Lineage (NCBI taxonomy): Eukaryota > Metazoa > Chordata > Actinopteri > Cypriniformes > Cyprinidae > Enteromius > Enteromius viviparus. The sequence goes on along the minus strand of JAUCNO010001851.1, from coordinate 10,794 downwards.
GAATCTGATCATCAGGATCTTTTGAGGAGCTTTACTTTCACTGATCCTCATGATCTTCACAAGCCTCCAAAACATCTTACGTCTTCTGAGGAGCTTTTATTTCTTCAGGTCTCCATATACGCTGCAAGTATATGATTTCTCATCACATCTCATCTTACAAAGAGATATAGAGTGACTCCTATTATTTCGATTATTTGTGACCTGGAACCATAAAACCAATCAATTTTTGGAAATTAAGATTTACAAATAATCTGAAAACTTAATAAATAATCTTTTGATGAACCACTGATGTTTTGTTAGCTAGGATTTGACAATATTTGTCTGAGATACAACCATAACCTGGAATCTGAGTGTGCAAAAAAAAAAAAAGTTAAAAAAAAAAAGAAATATTAAAGGTGAGCAAAAGAAGTTCTTAGCTATGACAATAACATTTTGATACATTTAAGGTAAGAAATATCTTCATGGAACATGATCTTTACTTAATATCCTAATGATTCTTGGCATAAGGGATCATTTTGACCCATACAGTGTATTTTTGGCAATTGCTACAAATATACCCACAAGACTGTTTCAGGGTCACATTTTATGTCAGTATCTTCTGTACTATTATCAAGATCTCTTTAAATGACATTACAAGCATCAAAATTTCAGGATGAGCATCTGCAGCCAATCTTTTTTTTTTTTTGCTCCATTTGAGTCTCTGAAAAAATTGAGTGACTTTTTTTCTGAAATCATGGCAAAAACAGATTTCTTCCACACTAGTGGACTCGTACCGTCAGGCCTCGATGGCTATATGTATATGGATGGACAGAAGAGTGGTGTAACAGAGAAAAACTTACGATATTGAACCCGTGGACGCTCTGGACTGCCTCTTACTCTTCAGAGCTCTTAGTTTATCGCCTTGCGTGAGTCCTCCGCACTCCTCTTCCTCTTCCTCAGTGTGCTAACCAATGAAAAACACAGCCTGGTTAACAAATCGCAAAAAAACAAAACAACCAAAAACACTGTTTTGCATCTCAGTGGGCAGATCTTGGCCTTGTAATTCAGCAAAGTGCATTACACTTCATGCTGCTAGCCAAGACAAGACAAACAGGGATGTTCCAGAATAAATAGATGTACTCACCATGTCAGAGGTCGCTTTCCTCTGCGAAATGTTCTTGTTTGTACCATTAATGGAAATATCTTCCACTCCAGACAGGATTCCAGCCACTGCTGTTTTACTCGAGCCGTTTTCCTGCTCATTTATTTTTTGCCGGTGCAAATCACCTTCTGTCCACAGACTCGTCTGCTTTCTGTTACATTAAGGCATGTATTAATTATCATTAGGGCTTTTAAAAAGCAGATTCAGATTGGCCCAGAGACACATTGCTTTGTGTGTGTGGAAGACTCACTCATCGACGAAGTTCTGCTGAGGTCCGATGATCGAACCGGGTCTGCAGATCCTGATCCAGGCGATGGCTTCAGCTGCAGTCAGTCTGAAGTGTTTCATCATATAACAGCCAATCAGTGTCCCCGTTCGGCCCAGACCAGCTGAAACACAGGGTTGGCTTGTTAAGATCTCACTTCATGACACTTGAGAACTGAACCTGGAAGACTCTGACAAACTGAGGAGTATTTGCTGTATCTTGCAATAAAATTAATGCACCAATTATAAGGCATTTTATGCAGAATGTCTTTAAAAGTAGAGCTGTAAATGTAACAATTAAAGCATTTAAGGCAGCGCACTGATGCAGGACGTCAGATTGTGTAATGAAGCCTATTAGAGTGCATTTATATGCGTCTCTAATCAACTCATTTGTTACAGAAAATTCATTACTGAATGAATCAAGTGAGTCAATGATTCAGTGACTCATAAAGAGCCACTTGATTTGTTTCAGAATGAATCAGCCACAAATCAGTTGAATGAATTATTCGACGCTTTTAGTTTTATAGATTATCATTTCCTTTAAAAAAAACTAAATAATATTTCAGTATTTAAAGTAAAAAACCCATTTAATATATTTATGCGAAGTAGAATCAAAATAGTTATTTCTGATGATAAATTCAAAACAACAATGACTTTAAAAGATCTTTTGGGGGCAATATCTCAGTCAAAACTGATGTTTAATTAGCTTAACCATTTAATTATATTAAGCAACACTGGCAAATCTTTCAAGGTATGATGTCTTCACGTGACTATTTTTGGCTTGAAAAACCCCAACCTTTGCAGTGAACAGCAACGCCTCCGTCAGCATTCTCGCAGATGTTCAGGAACTTGGTGACGATGGCGTCGTTTGGCGTACTGCCGTCTACAAAGAACAGGTCGTGATGTTTGAAGCCCATGTCTGTGAAACGCTTGGCATCGTACATTTTCTTGTTGAGCCGGATGATGGTGGTGATGTTGTGCTTCCTGAAGTAGGGGAAATACGCTTCAGGGGCATGAAGAGGGTATCCTGAAGGGGGAGGAAAAAAAGAAGAAAGGTGTACAAATCTGTAGATAATCCCAGCTCTCATCTCTAAGCACTGGTGTAATGGGTGAACAGGCCAAACCATACGCACCATTCTCAATTTTGCTCTTTGGATGAGGGCCGCTGAAAGCCAAAAACTTCCCTGGAATTATCCAGTTGAAATCTCCGTTTTCTGCCCGCTGGAAAAGACATTAAAGCATCATCAGTGAATGGCTAAACTCTATTTTCTCCTGTTTTTAAAACAAGTCTAAAATGCACGTTTGAGCCGTCTCAGCTAAAAAATCTTCTTGAAATATTGTCAGTGCCAAAATGCACACAACGAGCAATAAACTGTAAAAAGGTTTGCACTACAAATCAGTGTTCTCTTAATACATTAAAATAATATTGCAAAACGAGGCTGGAAGCTAGACAAATTGCCCTTTTTACGGCAAGGAAAAGATATCCATCAAGGAAAACTCACCTCGTAATGTTCATATTCCTCCACATTAAACTTTGAGAAATCCAGCCAGCCGAACTCCAGAGCCTGAAACACACAACATGCAATCAGCAGGAATAATAGAGCAGCAAAACACGCTTCGGACAAAAACTCTGAATTACCTTGTGAACAGCCAGCAGACAGTCAAGGATATTCAGATTGTACATGCAAGTTCCAAAAGATGCATCTCTGTTGAATGCAATGGAAAAATTATAGTCAAAGATCTAGAAACTGACCAACGCATAAAAATTCATGTTCTTAAATAACGATGGGGATAAATTTCAATCACCGAAAAGGAAGATATGACACATTTTGAGAGACCAGAAGGCTGTACGCTTCTTCTGGTGTTTTATTTAGATGCATTACCTATGAAAGACGACATATATTTGATTATTCCATCACGCTGCACTTTTTATAAAATAAAAAAAGCAGAATCGGAAAACTTACAGCATAAGAGCCGATCAAATATGCAGCATTGGCTTGCTTCTTTCTGTCACCGCAGGTATAAAACACAATCGTCTTCTTTGCAAGAGCACAAGACTGTTGAATTAGAAGAGCACACATTTAAAAACACTGCATCTTGCATACAAAACCAAATATTTAAAAAAAAACTCAAAAGCATAATATAAAATGCATGCATGCAAAGACTGTATTTATTAGAACAGGGTAATAAAGCATCATTACCTTCAGCTTTTTGTTGAGTTTGCAACAGAAGCGATAAAACATGGCCAAGTTGAGCGGGCCAAAGTCTGCATAGAAGCTGTTCAAACATAAAAATCAAAGAGGTCATTGATAAAGGTCTGGTACGATCCATAAAAACCATATGCATATTTAACAGACTGCCCTATGGGGAAGAAAACACTTAATATTAAACCTTTAGACAAAGGAAAAAAGTTTACAAGCTTATTTTATAATATTTAGGTCTATCAGGCATTTATGGCTCATATAATTTAATACAATGAGAATATAGAGGAAAGGCTCAGTTTTATTCAGAGACTCAAAAATATTTTTTTTTATGCAAAGCTGATATTTATGGATGAAATTCTTTACAATAGTATAGCACATACTTACATAAAATGATATAAATGCCACTCTACAACTCTAATAATGTCTTATACATATGCATAATGCAATGCAATCCACTGCTGGTGGATAGATGAACAATGACAATCATTTAGAGCCGTTATATGTATCATGATATTTTATAATGTTTCTTATATTATAATGTCCCCAATCATGAGTCATTAGAATGGATTATGCACAATTAGACTGTTACTTCTCATAGGAAAGCTCTTCATCGATGCAGAAACAGTGTCTGTCAGGAGTGCTCTTCACCTTCTGATGAAGAATAGCAAAATACAGCTGATCTGAAAAACACAAGAAACCAACTTAAACTGTAATCCCTCATTATGACTCTACTTCCTACAGATTTCACGCAGTCTTTGAATGTAAACACGTATGAGTCAATGAATTTGAATCGACAGATTTGAATCCCTGTACCGGAAGTGGGTTCTCTGACAAACCCTGTGGCAACAAAACATGTGCACTATTAAGAAGAAAACAAATAAATATGAGACTCACCTTTAATGAACTCGATGCAATTTGACAGATCGAATGTTTCTACTATAACGTTGTTCCGGAGCATTATTTAATCTTGGTTTAAAGTTAGCTTCACAAAAAAAGACTTCACGCTAAACTAAAACCGACATGCATTTACACATTCAACCAAAACAGTCAAATTTCCGTCGACACTTTAATGCATCGATTTAAAAAAAACGAGATAAATACTTTTTACTTGACGAAACTGTTTTATACAATAAAACCTGTATTAAAAATAAAATAACAAGTATGCCTCTGTTTAAAATGTGTAAATAAAATAACACCACACGACACAAGCGATCTTTCTCTCGCCTGAAGTCTGAATAAAGTTCAGCGCAGTTTAAATCCAACGCGACGTTAAAGCCTTTCTAGCCTCCTGATTGGCTGACGGTCGCAACGCTGACACGACAATCACACTAAGCTCCTCCCTCCAGAATTTAAATCGAACAGCAGGCAGCGTTCGCCTCTAATTGGCACGCTGCCCAAGCCGTTGCTAGGAGAGAAGAGCCGATCAGCCAATAGAATCTCATTTCTCTCTGACTGAACGCTTTGATCCACTTTCGGTGATTTACATCCAGCTAACAGAACAAAGAAATCCATTCCGTCCACACATACACAATTATTAGTTAATAACGCCGTCTAAGAGTCATCCTAATGTATAATCAGCGCTAATCTCAACACAAACAGCACTTAGTTGATGATTTGGTCTCGTGTTTCATGTTAAAGCGAAAATTTTGTGCTAAAAACCGCCAAACAAACCCTGACAGGACTTGTATGACATTACTTCATGGCGGTTTAACCCTTTAAGGGCGCTCTGGTCGCGTCGCGTCTGTAGTTAGTTTACCTGTGACACGAAGGTAAATATCGCTCTTTGACTCCGTCTGGTCCCTCAGAGACGCGCAGAGTCTCTTCCTCGACTCGCCCCGTCGCTCGCTCTTGCGCTTCATGCTTTCTTACGCACGAAAAGATGGCGTTTCAGACGCGAACGTGCAATGGAAGCAGTATTTGCGCTTTACTTTGCATAGTCCTGCTTCTAACGGCTCCATGCGCTGCAGACAAAAGTATATTTTAGCCAGTTGTCCTGCCAGTGACGTAGAGCAGGCAAGTTTCTAAAAACCTTGTGAGTGACGTCACTGCGCCACAACATCCGGGCACCCGCGGAACTTTAACCCGTGCAGTGACTCTCGCGCAATGGAAACATCGAGAAACTAAGAAATAAGATTATTGACATAATATTTTCAAGCTTAAAGCTCATCTGTTTTAAATTACCATAACGTAAAATATATATGATACAAATTGTAAAGTATTCTGAATAATAGAAATGTGTGCTATGTACGCTATAGTTTTCCCTTATAAACTAATAGAATAGTTTTTTTTAATGAATTTTCCCCTAAACTAATATAGTTTTTTTTTTTATACATATATACATGTATATACAGTAATTGTGATTACTGTAATACTAAAAAATAATAATTTGGGAAATATTAATGCAAAGTGGTAATTATTGGTTATTATTTATCCAGATAAAAACTATTACAGTAAGAATAATTTAAACAATTTCCATTGTAAAAGAAAAAAATCTCACATTTATTTGTGAAATAACTGACGTATTTACACAAAATGCCAGCATTAGTTGCATAGTCTTTATTTATTATATTTATATTTATTATAAAACGCTTTTACTGTTTTGCAATAATAATTTAAACAAAAAACAATGTAAAAAAAACATATCCTATAATTTTCTTTTCTTAATGCAAAATATACATTTTTATGTTTAGTTTTTTGAGGATGAAACACGACTTGGACATGTAAATATGACATTTACTCAATATGATAATGCGTTTGTGAAGAATTTTTGTTATGCAATGTGTGTAACGTAACATATATAATCATGGGCCCTAGCAGTGGAATGGCTTGTTCCTTTGAAACATAAATATTATATAAAAACAACACTATATACAAAATATTGAGCCATTATAGAGTTCAAACAAAGACCAGCATTGCATTATAACAGCTACAAGCATCAAGTGCAGTTCTTCCATGGCGTAACAGCTGCTTTTTCCTCTAGACATCTATGATTTTGGGTGAATCGCTGAAGTCCAGCGTCTGAAGGCCTGCTAACTGAAGCAACCAGTTGATAGGCATGTGGTCCAGTCGGTTCATGTCAAAATGGGCGAAATGAACCTCTGGACCTAAGAAATAAAACACAAAATGTTCAGATCAAGTCAGGATATAAACATTAAAAGCAGAATCAGAAAGCTTGTGACCTGGGCCTATAATCAGAGCTCCGCCCTGCTGCAGCGGATCTCCCTGGAAGTCAAACACAGGGCTGGTCATGGCACGCCACATGCTCCTCAGACTCCCCACAAGTAAACCTGACTTCACATGAGGACTGCTGGAAGCTACCACCGCAGAGGAAAATCACTCCATTAAACACGCATTCGATCAAACACATCATTCTTTGGCATTCACATTCAAAAGAAAGCTACTACAAACCCCATTGAAAAGTTGGGCACAAAAATCCGAATGCAATGGTGTGGAAGTTCCAAATTTCAATATTTTATTCAGTATAGAACATAGATGACATGTCAAATGTTTAAACTGAGAAAATTTATCATTTTAATGGAAAAATAAGTTGACTTGAAATTTAAACATTTCCAAAAGACGAGGCAACTTCTTTTTACAACAGTCTGCAAGTGTCTGGGGACTGAGGAGACAAGTTGCTCAAGTTTAGGAATAGGAATGTTGTCCCATTCTTGTCTAATACAGGCTTCTAGCTGCTCAACTGTCTTAGGTCTTCTTTGTCGCATCTTCCTCTTTATGATGCGCCAAATGCTTTATGGGTGAAAGATCTGGACTGCAGTCTGTCCATTTCAGTGCCTGGATCCTTCTACGCATCCACGATGTTGTAATTGATGCAGCATGTGGTCTGGCATTGTCATGTTGGAAAATGCAAGGTCTTCCCTGAAAGAGACGATGTCTGGATGGAAGCATATGTCATTCTAGAACTTGGATTTACCTTTCAGCATTGATGGTGCCTTTCCAGATGTGTAAGTTTGTCTGAATCTTTGGATGATATTATGCACTGTAGATGGTGATAACTTCAAACTCTTTGCAATTTTTTGCTGAGAAACTCCTTTCTGATATTGCTCCACTATTTTTTGGCGCAGCATTGGGGAAATTGGTGATTCTCTGCCCATCTTGACCTCTAAGAGACAATGCCACTCTGAGAGGCTCTTTTTATACCCATGTTGCCAATTGACCTAATAAATGGAAAATTGGGCCTCCAGCTGTTCCTTATATGTAAATTTGACTTTTCCACTCTTTTATTGCTACCTGTCCCAACTCTTCTATAACGTATAGCAGTCTTGAAATCCAAGCCAATATTTGGCCTGAAATTTCAAAATGTCTTACTTTCAGCATTTGATATGTTATCTATATTCTATTGCAAATAAAATATAAGTTGAGATTTGTAAATTATTGCATTCCTTTTTTATTCACAATTTGTTCAGTGTCCCAATTTTTTTTGGAATCGGGTCCATGCTTTTATTTTAGGCAGTCAATTTAAACTGTAATTTTATATCTAATAACATTACTGAATTCAACCTTTAAAAAAGGCAGTGTCAAAGCAGCTTTCTAGTATCAGTAAAGTCAATAGTGCAAAAAAGAATTCTACAACAATCACACGCTATGTTTAACACACGAAGAGACAAAGTCAAGCACTACTGCTTGAGTGGATCTTACATGTCTCCATGTATGTCTCTCCTCTTCTCATTCCAAGCTTTCTGTAAATTTGTCTCTCGGGATCAACATATATTTCATGAGAATAGCCTGTCAGGGAGCAGAAAGCCTGCAACATAAAGAGATCACAGGATATCTTGAGTAGCTTTGGACCATTAAATTAAAACAGTAGTTATGTTCAACATCATTCCTTTCTAATGCAAGATTGGTGTCAGAATGTTCAATGCATGGCCTAAAATATTAATTTGTCAATTTTTTCCCACTTTTACTACGAGCTCTGGAACGATGCAAATTTAGTGCAGCGGCTTAAACTTCACTGTTAGAACCAGCTGGAATCAAACCTTGACACACTCTTGCATGTTGCATTTATCTTGCTCATGTGTTCTTTGAAATGGTAAAAGTTACTATGGAAGCTCATTTCTGAAGTTGTATTTAAAAAAAGAAAAAAAATCCAAAAAGGTATTTGCAAAATTTTCTTGCACAATATGGACTATATGGACAATAAATCTTTGTTTATATCTTACAAATGTGATCACGCGAGATGCAGACTCTAAAATAAGTCAGAAGGTGTAGAAAAAGTAATTGCAGAAAAGAACCTTTTTGAAGCTTCGAATCAACTGAACCAACATGATTTACTGTTTCAAATCCTTCAGAACACCACACGCTGGTCAAAACTGTAACAAACAAACTGAAAATCTCTTTTCGATATTACAATGATCAAAAACTAATTATATCCTCCTGAGACCCAAAGAAAAAAAGTGTCTTTTTTTCTTGGGTTTTTTGTGATTTCCTACATCCTTTGGGTTAAAAAAAAATTCTACAATTTAGAGTTTTTAAATTTTGTTTTT
>JAUCNO010001850.1:75180-98554 GCA_032353835.1 Enteromius viviparus | reverse complement strand
AAACAGAATTCAGTGGAATTCTTCCTGAATTGAATTCCACTTCCTGTAATTCCAATTCAATTCCAATTCCATTTCCTATCAGCTGCATGCAGTTCCAATTCCAATTCCATTTCAGGAAGTGAATTGGAATTTAACATTCATTCTCAATTCAATTCAGAATGGCCCCAACTCTGTTAGCAACATTTCAGCAAGACTATATTGCACTGCACTTTCTTTCTTTTTTTTCACAAAACAGATAAACATCAATTGTCCGGTAAGTGGTACTAAAAGTTCTGTCGCATTTGAAAAAAGCACAATAAACTCTACCCTAAACCTAATAGAGTGTTAACAGAAGCAAACATGAGTAACAGTGCCATTTTGCCTTGCTTCTACAAGTCTTTGAGCTCTTTTATCGTGAGTTGTACCTGAACGTAATAAGTGTTTGACTTCATTTTTAAATCACATTGAATTCAAAAAGAACCAGTAAGCAGAATCAGAGTCGGAACTGGTATAATTTAAATGATACACAACTCTATGTACGTATGGAGTCTTTATGTAGGGTTGTATCGCAAACATAAAATTGTACTAGTTTATCATGGACTATGGGAAGGTGTTTGGGCTCATAACTATTTTGAGCAAGGAATCAGACAAAGATAAGTCTGTATTATTTAATAATCTGCCACTGTAATCATTGCTTGTATAAATAATAATAAAAGCTGGTTCGTGTTGGTGTTGAACCGTCATTAAAATTTTTCATTTCAGTTGGAAATTGTGATTTTATTGCATTAGCAGGCCAAAAATAAAAAGAGTCAATCATAACATGTACTACAGTGAAAGCGAGAATGCAAAGGAGATTTAAAAGTGCTATTACTTTCCAGGCAACTGTATGAAAGTGTCTGAACTGTTAAATCACAGATAGAGACTAAACATATGGTGTCTAAAAGATCTCTAGTCATAAGTTTGCTCTGTGTCTGGCACACACACAAGCCACAAAGGCTGTTCTGGTTGGTACGCAGCAATAAATATGCCCTCACGCAGGAAGACACTCATTTCTGAAACAAGGACGCCTTTTTCTTTCCCTGCATGAATCGCGACCCCTCAGAAGGATCTGGAAATAGGTATCTGCTCAGGGGAAACGGCAGAACCCTAATATTATCTCCCACATTATTCCCCACAGTCAGACAATGAGGGAGGAAGCGCAGGGAAGGAGAAATCGGATAAAAAAAATTATTTTGCGGACTCTTTAGCATTGAGAAAATCAGTTTGAGGTGAGGGGAGGTCCGATCACACCGTGCTATGCCACTCAAGGACAAACACCTGCCGCCACAGGGCCCTTTAAACCCCTCTGTCCGCAGTTTTATTGGAGGGCGCTGAGAGAGGCCATGACATGAGCATCTAATGATGAATCAGTGCTCAAACAGGTACAGTTGGGGGGTATCTGACCTCAGCAATGTCTTTCAGCAGTTCCCTGTTTAAAGATGTGCTGCGCAGGTGCAGGAAATCATGACGTGGCTCAAACCTTCATGACAAGGTTTTTGCTGAGCAAATATTTAGCATTATTCACAAAATGGGCCACAGTGAACAGCTGGAAAATAGCACAGCTCCTGTGGTTAATGCTTGTGTCTCAATCTTATGTCTTTTAAAGAATTGTTTGGGTTTGAGTTCCCTAAAAGTAAGTAAGTGTATGAGTAAACTGTCAAAATGAATTCAAATGAATCACTTACAGTTTCACATGTTTGAACTGTTTGAATAATCAGAATAATTCATTCGCTGCTTCTGATTCTAAACAACTGACAGAAAACACATGAAATGAAATATCTCCAAGGAAGATGATAATACATATTATCAGTTTAGTATATCATCAGGGCTCTTGAACCATTAATAAGAGTCTTGTGACATCAAATATTATAGTGTGAACAAATCATTATTTTGAGTTAAATCTTTCTGGTGAATCAAAAAGCAACCAGGGATTGTTGATGAATACACAAACATGTCTCTTTTGAAGTTCTTTTCAGTAAATTAAAAACATACAGTGCAATCATTGTAGAAGGATTCCCAAACCCATAATGCATCAGAATATCTCAAATAATTTTTTTTTAATGAAAATCAAAAGCATAAAAATAAAAAATTGCAGTACAAATGAATCTTATAAATCAGTTATGTTAGTGAATCGGAAACATACATTACAGCAAAACCAGTTTAGTTCGATTACAGTACAAACAAATCTTATGAATCAGTTGTTTTTGGCGAATTGGAAACATACTGTATAGCAAAACCAGGTTAGTCTGATTATAGTACAAATGACTCTTATAAATTAGTTTTTGTTAGCGAATCAGAAACATACAGCGTGACATGTTTAGTACGTTTACGGTACAACTGACTCTACGAATTGGTTCTTTTTAATCAAATGCAAACAGTTCAAAAAGTGTTCTTTTTAAAGATTTGAACAAAAATCCTTTAACGATATTAGAACTGGAATGGTTTAAAAAAAATCCACATTGAAATTGTTGCATTCATGAGCTCAAGTCAAATATGAAAGTTTTTCATGAATGAGAATTTAATACGATTCATCCAGATGTGTTGACAGCATACAGATGCTGTGCGCGTTGCTGCTGTTTGGCAGCAAAGGTAATGAGGCAGGGATGAAAGCAGCAGAAAGACCGATTACAGATAAGCATTGTATTGATTTTTTATTGACCAAATAAAGTTATGGAGGCGGTGCAGGGCAGGCTGGCTAGATTATGAAATTAGCCCCAGCTGTCAAGGATAAATGTGACTAGGGGATGGAGGATGGATGTGACTGGGGACTGCTTAAGTTCTGGATCTATTGCAAAAAGGTCAAAAGACCTGTAAAAGTGTCATCTCTATTTTATAATAACAAGGCTCTGATGAAGGAGGCAATAACCACTTCTGACCTTTGACCTCCGTTCTTACTCATAAAGTGGGGGGATATAACAGCTTTGAGCAAGTGCGTCAAACAAGCCACTCCAGTTGGAGGGAAAGATGGAGGTCAAAGGGATCACACATGGTAACCAGTTTGCTTTTTCAATTAATCTTTTAATTGACATGATTTTTTTTCAATAAACAGTTTGAACTGAGACTGAACATATTGTTCTTGTATCAGAATGAATCGTTTTGAGATTTTCACCCAAAAAGGTAAATTCTATTATGAATTATTTACCCTCATGCCATTCCAAACCTGAAATTTGTATTATTATTACTATTTATTTATTTTTCGAAAGAACAGATTCTTCTAAACACAGTGCACTCAAAATGAAGCGAGCGTCACATGACATCTCATTACGACATCCGTCCTTCTCCTGCTGCTATCCACATTTCCTGCTAGTTACACATGCCCCTCTCTCTTTCTTTCTTCGTCTCTTGAGGATACATCTTTTTTCCAGCACTGCCCTCCTCTATTTGCATCTTCTCCTTCAAAACCCTATCTCTTGTCCTCTCTCTCTCTCTCTTTTTCTCTCATCAGTATCCGGAGGGAAAGAGCAGAAGTCTTTGATCTGGTCTTGCTTTTTTCAGAGGTTGAGGAGTCCTGAAATGGGAAGTGCTCTCCAATTAGCTCGGGTTAAATATTTCAGAGGCTACACAGCTATTTTTTTTCCGTCTTCCCCCCACCTCCCCCAGATATAGAGAGGCTCCTATTAGATGCTACATAGTATTCAACCTGTATTCAGCCTGGAACGCAAACCTCCTCGCATTTCTGCTTTAGGCTCCATGAAAAATGCACTTCATTTGAGGGGAAAAACAATCGGGCTTTGAAAAAGGAAAAGGCAGAGGGTTAAGGAAACCAGTTTTTTAGTGTGACCATTTCAGTCCTGGATGCATAGTTTCCAAAGCTGCACGTCTAGCTATGTTATGATTGCTAATCTAGTTTAGTAGCATAAAAACCATTCAAAAAGCAAACCGAGCTATAAAAACATGACATGGAAATCCTGAGTTATTCAAAGAGACAACAGCCTGGCTGGATACATTATATTCGTGTCCAACTAAATTACCAAGCGAGTGTTGTGACGAGGAACTTCGAGACACGAAACAAAAACATTTCCACATTTGATGCTCAGCTCATGAGCCGCAGCTGGAGCCAAACGCCTTTGACCTTCCTGTCAGTTATGGACAAAAACCTGATGTGATGCAGGTCAAAGGTCAGAGGGGTCAGAGTGGGCTAGCCTCTCCACACAGTTCAGCCCTCGCCACCCATCTGACCGGGATTTGCGATGACAAAGTGCCAATCACTTATTGAAGATGCCTATTTTGTCCCGCTTTAAAACACAAGAAATCTATTAAAACATGCAGCCGGAATTAAATAAGATATTCTAAATGTTGTAAATGGCCACAAGCCCGTAAGCAGAATGTAATGAAACTCCATCTGTGGTTTTTCTGCATCTACAATAAACACTCTTGGCGCTCGGGTCCCCGATGAGATGTGCGTTAATACCACGCCATTCACACATTTTCTCCGCTCACCTCCCGCCCGATGCATTACATGCAGAACCATCACATCATTCCAGCGCGAAACCACCACGCAATAAAATACAATATGCATGAAGCCAAATAAAGAGTGATTTTCTTCTTAGGTGCCTCTGCACTTCCTAATGAAATCCTGGGGAATTACGGATAAGCACTACAACTGAATTATTAAATTTTCACAAACTGTTGCTCACTTATTAATTTTTTTAATAATTCCATTTGAAGTGTGTTAATGAGGTTGGTGAGCCTTGGCCTTTTTTTCCCAGGCGGAATAGAAAAGGAAGGTGAAAATAATGTAATACCAAATTAGCCAATAAATGGAGAAGAGAGAATGTGACTGCAGGGAAATTGGCCTGTATTTAAACTCAGAGGGGAAAAATACTTAGTCCATGATAAACTTAAAAAAAAACAAAAAAAAAAACAACGGTTTTGTTTGTTGTGGCATTCCAAAGAGTCAGATTCAAATTCATAAAGCAATTCAAATATACACTGCATTCTTAGCACCGCAACAATTATATAAATATTTATTCATTTATATAATTTATTTTTTACTTGTGTACTACGTATCTGGACAGAACCCTGCCTAGAGCTGTCCGTCTGGCCAAACTGAGCTATCAGGAGGGAAAAGCCTTGGTGAGAGAGGTAAAGAAGAACCCAAAGATCACTGTGGCTGAGCACCAGAGATGCAGTCGGGAGATGGGAGAAAGTTGTAGAAAGTTAACCATCACTGCAGCCCTCCACCAGTCGGGGCTTTATGGCAGAGTGGACCAACGGAAGCCTCTCCTCCCATAAAAGGACTTAAAACCCATAAAGGACTCCAAAATGGTGAGAAATACAATTCACTGGTCTGATGAGACCTTAATTCTAAGCAGTATGTGTGGAGAAAACCAGGCACTGCTCATCACCTGTCCAATACAGTCCCAACAGTGAAGAATTGTGGTGGAAGCATCATGCTGTGGGGGTGCTTTTCAGCTGCAGGAACATGACGACTGGTTGCAATCGTGGGAAAGTGAATACAGTGTTCAGTACAGGGATATCCTGGACAAAAACCTTCTCCAAAGTGCTCAGGACCTCAGACTGGGCCGAAATTTTACCTTCCAACAAGACAATGACCCTAAGCACATAGCTAAAATAATGAAGGAGGGGCTTCTCAACAACTTTGTGACTGTTCTTGAATGCCCCAGCCAAAGCCCTGACTTAAACCCAATTAAGCATCTCTGGAGAGACCTAAAAATGGCTGTCCACCAACATTTACAAATCCTACCTGACAGAACTGAAGAGGATCTGCAAAAAGTTTCCCAAAAAGATTCATGGCTATATTAAATCAAAAAGGTGCTTCTACTTAATACTGAGCAAAGGGTCTGAATACTTAGGACCAAGTGATATTTCAGCTTTTCTTTTTCTTTAATAAATCTGCAAAAATGTCAACAATTATGTGTTTTTCTGTCAATATGGGATGCTGTGTGTATATTTAATGATGAAAAAAAATTAAATGATTTTAGCAAATGGCTGCAATATAACAAAGAGTGAAAGATTTAAGGGGGTACCCACTGTATAGACATTTTATTATTTGTTATTAATTAGTTAATTCAGTTATTAATTCAAAATGTGGATACAGTGAGAAATATAAAAACTGTGGGGTTTTGTTTAATTTTGTTCAAGCCTTGGTGATGTGCATCACTGACTGTCATTAATTGTCACTGCTTTAGCATGTAATATCATGAATCACGACCAGTAGTCACACAGGTAGAAAGGTTTCTTACCTAGCAAACCACCATATGATGATGACTGTTTAGGTGGCACTCCAAAAAACAGTTGGCCTATTCTATCCAGATACTGAGGCAAAGAGAAGAACATATTGTGTTATACACGAAGTCCAAATGTCTAATCTCATACCAAATACTACCACTTTATAACAGTGAGGGTTAATATCTCTGAGTAATGCCTGTAACCTTTAACATGTTTTACTGTGTGTATCTGTTTTATGGAACAGTGTTCTTATTACACTTAGTTAGCATAGGGCCGGGCAATATACCGCAAAATGTGTTCCAGCACATCGTTTTTTTGATTAGTGGTACATCTCCATCACCTGTTTAAATGGAGTGGCAGTTAACAAACAGAGCCATACATCACTGACAAGCTTCGCAATATCGGGTTCAGTATCACAAATGAATCACATGCGAAACTGAATGCGATATTGCGTAGCTTGTCAATGATCTATGGCTCTGTGTATTATCTGCCACTCCATTTGAAAACAGGTGATGGAGATTTCAAAGAATCAAAGAAACGGCTTTACTGACAAGATGCGCATTAATATATCATACGGTATATTGCCCAAACCTAGCCTAGCATCATGTCAACATTAAGCTCTTTTGTAATTTATTGTGCAGATACTCATGTAGTCAGCTTATTAGGTCAAAAGCACCGCTCCTTTTACTCGAGGTACTGAGAAAGAAAAAAAGTATGTTTGTGGTATGTTTAAGAGCATTACTATTACTAACTCACCTCATTGTACATAGGGTCTCTCTTCAGTGATGGCTGATACTGCTCGCATAACACTGTGAAGACTGTCAACTTCCCACTGGAAATAAAAACACAATCATCCAGAAATTAACCGTTTTGTTGCTTAAACACTGATGGAGGATTCCAAATATCAGATAAAGCTACTTAGCCTAGACTCCAGAGTCTCTTTAACTCCAGTCCTGGAGGGTGAGTGTCTCGAAGACTTTAGAAACATTCTAATGTAACTCATGTACTCAATTCTAAACACCTTTAATAGCCGGCTCACTTGTGTTTGGTTAGAGAAATTACAGGAAAATGGACTGGAGTTGAAGACCTCTGGTCTATTGCATTTCCACAGTAAAGGATGCTAAGAGCCATCAGAAGTGAAGAGAAGGGGAGAAACATTCAATTTTAAATTCTGGTGAAAAGGCATGTTGTGGAAAACTAATGGGATACTGTCACCAGATCTTAAGATCACACAGTTTTTTTTTCTCACATTAAAAAAGAAAAAGCTAAGAACCTGCAACGCAGCTCTTAGTAAGACTGTCACACACTCATTCTGTCAACATGGTTATTTGTAGAATTTTGTCTCAGAATTTTTAGAATATAGAGCAGAGGATCTCGACTTTCTTACAGAGTTTAGCTCCAGTTCTAGTGAATCACCTAAACTGGCTAATCAAGGTTTTCAGGATAACTAGAAAGTTACAGGCAGATACAGTACGTTTGATCAAGGATGGAACCTTAAGAGCTGAGATGCGAGTATGGAGTGTTCAAAAAAAAAAATACACTGAATGCAAAGCATGAGAGTTTCTCACCCGTCCACGGCCAGCAGGAGGAACCACAGGAAGTTCAGCAGAGGCTGCACATAGGGAGGACCCTTCTCTATAGACGGGTGCTTCTGTGTGTATGTGGTGAACACCACCAACGCGCTTGTCTTATTTTTTAGACAAAGGAACCTGCAGTCAAGAAAAGATACTGAGATGTATACCAATCATAAACAAATAAGCATTCAACAAATTTACTGAATATGACAAGATAAGTTAAAACATTGCCCTTTAACCCACTTTTAATCCAAAGCAGGAGTAGCGTTAAAAAAAAGTAGTTACATCCTACATCACAAAAGCAGTTGATACAACTACTGCACTGCTTTATAATTCTTCTGAATGCTATTTATGATAGGCTGACGTGGAAAAAAGATCCAAACTCCAGTTGTTTACTTTCAGTTTTGGTTCACTTCACATTGTGTCAGTAGCTTTTAACACACTGTGGGTGCTTCTCAAATGGAAGGCTGCATATTTTAGCTTACTCATCAAATGTTGCTGAAGGACATCTCAATCGGAAGAATCCTTAGAAGGCAATCTTTGTTTGGCATCCTTCATTCAGCTGAATTTGAAGAATGCATGGGATGTATACTTCGCGACCTTCAAATTACCCACAATCCTTTGTACACATTCCAATTCATGAAAATAACCTGCTGAAAAACGCGTCGGCACTGTGCTTGTCTGAATGTATTATATAAGACAAAAATATATCTCTGGACATGAAAGAATACATTTTATAATTGTTTGGGTGTAACACTAATCTGCTAATAATGTAAGCCACCACAAGGAGATTGTAGAAGGCATCATTTTTCCAAAATTAAGTTTTATTAGTATTTAGTGCCATGACGTTGAGTTCAGGAATATTATGTAACATGGCTATGTGCAATTACTAGAGGGTCTTAAGGAGAACTCTAGCCTACTAGCCTTTAAAGGACTGAACTAGGAAGGGCATGGCCTCAGTAGGATGCAGCCTTCTGCTTGAGAAGCACCAAGTGTAAAACTCTAGCCAGTAGTGTTCAAGTATGCCTAACTATTTCATTCCATCTGAGGAAGCTGCCCAAAGACTAAGATCCCACATCTGCAGACGACAACATAGCAAATCAACAAGCTCATGCCAACTTTTGCATGTCTTGTACTCCCCTGAACCACCATCGTCGTCCATACTGTTTGTTAGTTGACATTCACCCCTGCCCTAATCCCAGTGTAGGTGAAGCCATGTCACTGGCTGCCTCTGACGAGGAAGAATGGTCAAGTATGGTGGAGGAGTGAATCGGATGAAGAGAGAAAGCTTTTCCCCTCATGCTTTTTATGTTTGCATGCTCATTCAGTTATTTGAGTTGACCTGACGTTTGCTTATTTTTCATGTCTCAATGGTTTCTCATCACTGATGTGGAAATTCAAAAGGAACAATGTACCAAATTCATTGCAAAATACTTGCATTCAAGCAGGGTCTAGCCCTAAACACTTTCACAAAGTGTGTAAATGCTGCTCTCTCTCTTTTGAAAGTGAGCGATGTTTGCTTAATAATCTTCGAATGAAGTTTTGTGAGCACAGTACTCTTCCATTTTATTTATACCATCTGACTATGCAAGCACATTACATTTTAGAACTCAAAGACAATAGGAGATTTATCACCAGGTAGTTATAGGAACTTAGTTACAGGAACTTTTGTATTAAAACTGCCAGTAGGAACTGACAAAAGCCTGCCAATAGTGATGCCATTTATGTGCAAGAAAAAAAACTCCAGTACAGTTCTGAACAGTAAAGAGAGCATATGAAGTATCAACTTAAAATACTTAAAACCAAAACCTAGTTTTGTGTAATAAAATTGGGAAATAGCAGTAAATGCAATTTTATTTCAACATGTAGCCCTAAATCAGCGCACTCTTACATCACTTGTAATTCCTATTATGAGGGGTTACTCTCAAAATTAAAGTTGTTTCCAGTGGTGCAAACATGCCAAAAGTGGAAACTTTCAGCATTAGGAACTATGAAATACCACTGCTGTGAAAGCCCCTAAAGCGCCCCTAAGTATTTGATGACCTGGAAGTGTTCTTACCCTAATGATTTCTCTGAGGGCATTGGGGCTGATGGAAGCAGTGTCAACTTTAATACCACTAGGGCTGCTACATATGCACCCTATAATGCCAAACAGATACCTCGGCACTCTGGCACCATGAACAGTCTAGCTTTTATCAAAAAGTATGGGCATGTTCCAGATTTAGAAAAGAAAGAAGTTCATGGCAGTTGTGTCCAAGCACAGGTTCAGGTATGCAGTGCAATGGCAGACCAGCTTTTGGCATATAGACGGATGTAAAGGAAGCATGGCATATCAATTTAAATGAAAGCACTTCCTTTCCATACAGTGCTATTACTTGCTCTGGATTCAGTGAAGCAAGTAGTTAATAGTAGTGCTTTAGTGTACCTCTGCCTCTTTGGGGTTGAAGCCAGGTCAATTTAAAACCAAGACAATTGATGAACCTAAAGTGTGCTGAAAGTGCTCTCAAAACCATCCAGAGCTCAGGTAATAAGAATATCAGTCTTTTTCACCCAAGGGGTTAGCTGAATAGACAAGGAACATTTTGTAAGGCACACATTTTGTGCCTTGTTAGTGCACTGTATATCTATATTCACCACTATCGCCAGAATCATAAGCAGCTTTTTGGAGGCCGAACTATAGGTCTATACACCCAGTCGTGGATGCCATTTCATTGGCTTATTCTAGGGCTTGCACTGCCCATTTTCGAGTAAGAACCTATTCTACTGGAGAAATGGCTTCGTCCTCAGGGGTGAGCAAGGTGTTGTGTCCTGCAGTAGGACATTTGCATGGTGATAGAATGGCCAGGCCAGTTCTGTACTACAGCGTTGC
This sequence comes from Enteromius viviparus, assembly GCA_032353835.1. Taxonomy (NCBI): domain Eukaryota; kingdom Metazoa; phylum Chordata; class Actinopteri; order Cypriniformes; family Cyprinidae; genus Enteromius; species Enteromius viviparus. Next base: position 87,901 of record JAUCNO010001850.1, on the reverse strand, counting down.
ATGATTATAAACTTTTTCCCAGAGAGTCAGTTATTGATGCAATGTCAAATGGTTGAAAGGGAACTTCTCCGGTTGTGTAACAAGATGAGGGAATGAGACATTGCACAGAAACTTCTAAGATTTACTTGCTTTCAATAAAAAGATTCTGAGAAACTGGTGAGCAGCACTGCTTTATACATGCAGAAAGTCAACCATCAATTGTGTGTATTTTAAGCCCATTGGCCAGTGTTGTACACAGATGTTTTATAACACTGTATTTGGAGAAAGGTATTTTGATGTAATATCTGGTTGCCGAATCGGCAGAAACCGCACCATTTGCATTTGAGACATATTACGATGCCGTATGGATATTAAGTCTCATTTTAAAGATAACAACCTAAATCTAAAAGCTGATATAATGTTTGTGGCCAAAGAAGCACACAGAAGAAGTAATTCAAACAGGAATGTGACCTAAATGTTTGTTTATAGAATTTATTTTCATTGTTGTGATTCTTTTCATTATTATTCTCTGAAATGTATTTAATCAATGAAATAAATGACATAAACACATGTGAGCTTTCATTTGATATATGACAGTTTGGTATGTCTAATACGAATATGAAAAAGAATATGATTGACTTGTTTGTGGGGGTGACTTTGGACCTTATTATCATACTTCATGTAACATAAATGCAATATTGATGCATGTATTTTGAAGGTTAGATTTTAAGCTTTCAAAAGATACTATTTGTTAATTGTAACCTTATAGTAATGTAAACGGTATCTAAAATGACTTGTTTAGAGCATAAGAACATATTTTTAATTAGAATGGAATTTATTTAAAGAAAGAACAGTTTGTTCATGTCAAAACCAAGGTACGTACAAAACTATCATGTTTGTTGTGTACTACTACACCGCTAGCCAGGTAAAGCACATAATTTTTCAGCTGTAGCTCGCAAAACAGGATGGCGTAAAACAGGACACATCAGATTTGGCCTCAGATTCAGCTAATTCAGTTAATGGATAACAGAAAGCAACATTTTCTGTAAACTTAAAAATTGTGTCTGCTCCTAACGCAAAGCTATTTTATACAGTACTGTGTAAATGTATTAGGCCATTGGTATTTTCACCAAAAAAATGCTTTTAAGTGGGTTATTTCAATATTTTATGGTAGCGTGTCAGTTGAAAATATTAATTTACATTTCCAAACATTATTTTTGTCATTGATTGTAATAATGCAGTGAGATTATTGTCTGACAACAGCCAGTGCTCCACAGAGATCTGATCTGATCCAGTCTGTCTGGAAAGACATGAAGTAACAGAACAAACTGAGACAGACTCAATCCAGAAGAACTTAACAACGTCTCCACGAAGTCCAGTGACACGCTACCGCAAAAGACAGAAATAACGGACCTAAAACCACTTTTTGTTAGTAAAAATATTAGTGGCCTAAAACTTTTGCACAGTACTGTAGATGTGGAAGAGATTAAATATAACGCGTTAGTGTATTTTATTTTATTTTTTCAAATTTAACTCAGTTTAGTGCTAGACAGAACCAGTCCCGATTCACTTCTGTACAAATTCTTCTCTTACATTTCTGCTTTTGAATTTTTCAATAGAAACAGTCAAACCGGTTTGAAGCTGCATTGTTGTGTAAAAACAATAACACTTTTCAGACTCACTGTAAAACAGCCTGTGCTACAAACATGTCCACCTCTCCGTGAAATCCTCGTGCTGATGAATACTCCACCAACATCTGTGCACAGCCCTCTCCATCAGATGAGTGTAGAAAATGATAGCGTGACTCACTGTAGTTTTGCTCTATATGCAAACAAACAAATGGGGTGAGTTACAAATTCTTAAAACAGCTGACTGTTAATGTTTATTGAATGATTAAATGTCATGTCTCTTGTACCTTTCCACAATGTGAGCGCCAGCAGCTGGTGTAGTTTGGGGTGGCCCAACTTCCCTGACCCTCCCGATGACCACTTAATCGCTCTGGATACAAACGCCACTCGCTCTGGTGAATTTGGGTCCATCAGGCTGAAGAGTTTAGCCAAATGCCCTAGAACAAACACCAAAATTGTAATTGCTGTAGATATAAGTATAGGAGATTGTGTATGGTTGGGAAATGTTTAATATTTGTTATACTCTTTATTATTTTTATTGATGAAGTTAACCAATACTGTATGTGTTATGCAGATATGACCTTGGACCACAAAATTAGTCATAAGGATCAATTTCTCAAAATTTAAATGTATAAATAATCTGAAAGCTGAATAAATAAGGTTTCCAGTGATGTATGGTTTGTTAGGATTTGAGGGAGCAAAATGTAAATACTAAGAAAATGGCCTTTAAAGTTGTCCAAATTAAGCTCTTAGCAATGCATATTACTAATTAAAATGTTCTTAATTATCTTAATGATACTTAATGTCTGAATAATGTTGGTCATTAAAAAAATATTTGTAATTTTGACCCATACAATGTATTTTTGGCAAGTGCAAAAACTATACCCCAGCAACTTGTAACTGGCTTTTTATTCCAGGGTCACATTTTGCCATTGCAATTTTTAATTGACATTCATTAATTCAGTTTTGTTTTCCTTTTCAAGGCATGAGGAAAACCCTTTGTAGCAAAGTTTTAGTGCATGTTCAAGTATGTGATAATATTATGTCTTAATTAGTTATAATGGATTGGTGCTGCGATATATTATTGGCTACTAATATTTACACACTTGTTTTAGCTTTAAAAAAAAAACTAAAAAAAACTTCTATATTTTTAAGATTTAGCTCTAACTACAGATACAGTTGAATATAACCACCCCTCTAACTGTTTGTAAAATGAATACCAATCACTAGCACAACAACCTTAATATATAATAATTAATATAATGTTCAATACACTCACCTAGTGTCTCATCATCTACTTTGGCCCCAGATTTCTCCAGGGACTCTAGTACCAGCATGGACAGATCTGCAGCACTGTTTTGCTGTTAAGAAACAAACATTAGTGCAGAAATCTAACAGGAAAACATAATAAAATTACGGTCTCTCACCTAAAACTGATAACAGAGGAACACATACCTGATTATAACTAAAGAAGAGCAACGCTCCATTGTACATCAACTCTCTGGCCTCTGCATGCTTCGCTTGTGACATGTACCTGTACCCAAAGCAACATGGTATTAACAATAGTGTTTCTGTGGCTGAGATAGTTTATACTGTCCATGTGGGAAACCCCCCCAAAAATAATGAAATAACAGAAAACAAAAACAGAAAATCGATTTTTAATACCCATGCTCTATATTTGGTCCTATAAACATTGTGATGTAACAATCTGGTAAAATCCAAAAACATTTTCTTTGAAAAACATGAAAACGTGACTGTGCACATTGTAACTTTTCATACATTTGAAATATTTTGCTTTTCATTTAAAAAGTAGCATTTTTATTACAAACACCATGAATTTTCAGGGAGTTCCATCACACAACATTTTACATCCTGAACTAACCTTGCCATTAAAGGCTACATTCAGACTTGAGCTTGACGCTCCTTTCTGCATGTTCCTTCCTGTAGATTACACCTTGTGACTTATCAAATATTAATAAGCAGTTAGCCTATTTTCCTCCAATGAAAAGTCAATAAAGCATTATATCTGAATATTAAACATGTAACTTTATTTTATTAGTATTTTTCTATTATTATGATACTACATGCACAGTTGCATCACTCTGACGTTAACTTGCAATCTGATCTGATACTGGTGATGTTGCTCGTCTCCGCATAAGTAAAAGACGTTTGGCCATCAAATACAAACTAATGCTGCCTATATATGCCATCTTAAAATCTGCCTTTATAGGTTGAACTCATGATGGCCCACAAGATAGATAGCTTATGACTATGATGCTCAGAATGCTAATCATGAAACAGCAGGTCAACAAAAGGAAGAATGAATGGCAGGTGTGGTTTTAAGAAATAATTGTTGTTGTGTTTTTATACCATTTGTATGAATTCATCGGAAGATTTTAGAGAGATTTTAAACTTATAAGGTGAAATTTCACAATTCTGAAGGTTTACAAGTACTATTGTTAAAATGCTTAAAATCTAAAAGATGGACGGATTAATCTCACTGCCGTATAAAATAACATTGTTTTTTGGGAAAATATTGTTATATTACAATACAATTGAAAGATTAAATAACTGCTCCAATTGATAATCAACCTTGTTCTTCAGATTAGCATGTAGCTACATAGCTCACGCTGATATTATGACATAACCGACGTACAGAATAGCCAATCAGAGATGAGATATGACTTAAGGGGCGGGTGAGGATGAGCGGTTGGCCAATCAGCACACCCGAGTAACGTGCTTCGTTGACAACAAGAAAGATCTGGAAGCGACAGGGCCCCGGCCAGTCATTACTACTCCCATAATAAACGCTATGGCTCACCTGAAGAATAATGTCCGGTACATCTGATGCGCTTCATAATAATCTCCTCTCTCTACACTCGCTCTCAGTTTGCCCTCCACTCGCTGTACTCCTCCGCGGTTCCTCGCGCTGGAGCTCTTCAGAGACTCCTGCTCCGACATGACTGCTCCGAACAACCAAACGCGATTTCTGAACCTTCATACTCGCCGTACAATGACCTATATGCCATCATCCACAGTTAAAATGCTAAATACTACTATTATTTATTCTCTCGTTTTAATGTAATGTAATGTAAAATGCAACTTTTGATACGATGGAGAGAAACACATAAATATAAAAGGGGTAAATTATGGCTGAAATGAAGCGTTTTATTTTAATGATCTATGAGTCAGTTTATCAATAAATCAGTCAAAAACAAACAAGTACCATCAATGCTGGAGAAATATAATATGAAAATAGTCAAAGGAACTTTAATGAATCCAGCTAATTTCTCATACTTGAGGTATTAAAGAATGCAAACAAGACCAGTGCAATAGTTTAAATATAGTTTATACTTTATTATTTTCATTTTGACATTCATGGTACATGTAAAATAGAGATTTCTGTGGATAAAATAAAAAAGTTTACAACTGTATTAAAAGAGCTAACCTGATTAACAGAACATAATGTTTCTTTAAAAAATAGGCAGTGAACCTTTATTCTGAAAGTTACTAAATTGTGAACCTATTGATGAAGCATTGAACTGAACTCATTAATACAGTGCATCTTAATCCAAGGAAATACATTCTTCCCCCAAAGGTAATAAATATTAACAACCATCATATTTTTTTAGAGGTCATGCTGTCATCACTTACTGTAGTAAAAGAAAAATGATACATTTCTGTAAACATTGTTTTTTTACTGACCAATTTACAACAGCCCCTGTCTTTCATCCCATTTTGAATTCTAGAAAAGGTGATGACAGTTCAGAGCAGAAAGAATTCTTTGGAAAAGTGGGTCAAGTAAGAATACAATACAAAAAGCAACAACTGTGCAACATCAAGCCTTCTTCATACTGGTACTTGGTTCTGTCTGGGTGGGATTGCTCTGGGGACTCCTGGCCCTTGTCTGTGAGGTTGAGAAGCAGATCAGTTGAGTTATGATAGGTTTTACAGTAGTCAGTGAACAAAGAGAAAGGGGTAAATAAATATGAACTAGATTTTTCAACAGTTTCTGAGGTAAATGGTGTTTGCCAGCACAAAGGTGCAGCTATGTGGTTGCTAAGGAGTGTCGTTTGAAAAGTCTGTTCCTCTTGTCAAATCGGATTATAATGCCTTTTTAACCATTTGCAATGTTTGCTATTCTCTGCAGTGCTCTATATTTAGATTCTCTAATTAAATGGTATATAAATTATATTTAGATTGGTTACCAGTTTGAACTAAATTTCATATCTGACCAATTCAAATGGGTTAGATACACATTGTGGTCTGCGCATAACTGTGTCTCTGAACCACACTGTGTGCGCACTGGAGCGATTCAAGTGACACTGAAGAAAAACTAGTTTTCAATGGAAAGCAGAAATATTCACTGTTCTCTATAAAGTGCCATATAATTGCAGGTACATTTGGTGTCCCTGTCTGTCACTGTCAACTCCGTTACCTAGGTAGACTTACAATGAAGACAACGGTGTAACAGAATTGACATTTTTATTACATTTTTTCCAAAAACTCCACTTGCTGGCATAAATGCTAAGAAAACATGATTAAAAGAGCTTTAAATAATCCAAAGTGAGATCAGTGATAAATTTTCCTTTTTATACTGTGATTCTTCAGTGCTTCAGATCTTATCAGTGTGTGAAAGTGACATCGTTTTCCTGTAACTTCCACAATTCTCAGAGATAATTCCACCAATTTAAAGAAAGCATATGGTGTGGTAACAAGACTTGACAAGATTTGTGGGGACACTTTTTTCTCAGAAAAAAATTTATTTAAAACAATTTAATGTTGTAGAATTAAGTACGTAACTACTTTGGGCTTAAATAAATAAAATTAATAAACTGTTGCCAAAAGAAAAGTACTATAAAAGATTTTGATTGAACATTGATACATGATCATAAAAAATACACTGACTAATGCAGACAAGAAGAAATCATGATTTCTAGCTATTTAAGACAATTAAAATAAATTGTTATATTGTTATGGACTGCACATCTTGTAATTCATAACGAACAATAATACATAAATTAAAATAACAAAAATATAACCATTTGAAAAAAAAAAAACAGTAGAAAACTGTTTTTGTGGGGACACCAAATGTACCCGCAATTATAAAATCACTTAGAAATGATCAATTATAGAATACTTATACAAGTGACCAATTTTATACAAGGTTTATAAAGTGCTGAACTGATGTCATCAAAACTGTTGATCCAATATTGGTGAAAAAGACTGATCTTCTAAATGCAAATTTTACAATTGTTTTGGGAACACTAGATTAAACTTTAGTTTTACTTTAATAGGAACTTTAATGTTTAAGGTCTGTTGCTTGCCTTGGCTAACACCTATAAATCAAATGAAAGCACAGAAAACATAGGTTGGGTTTGATATTTGTAGTGCTATTACCTTGGTTGTGTTACTGAGGTATCCACTGTATATGCTGGTCTAGGTGGCTGTGAGAAACAAATGAAATGAGCAAAGTTACTATAAAGATGATCAGCAGAAGTTGACATACCATTAACTGAACGAAGGTTCAGGGTGGTTATTAGAATAACTTCAGTGTGTTGCCAGGACATACAGTAGTAGAATTGAGAAAATAAAATCTAGGTATTATGAATTTGTCTAATCTCTGGCACATGTCTGCACACACATAATAGACTAAAAATAGGGTTATTGTAATTAACTAATACAACATGCATGTTGTGTTGTTACATGAAATGAAATAAACTGAAACAAAATATTATAAAAGTTCCCATGACAACATTTTTTCACATTCAAATATTAAAATAACAAACTAAAACTACATAAAAAATATTATCAATGCTGTATAGAAAAATAAAAAGAATTAAACTAAAACAAAAACTAGATTAGAATATCAAAGATAGTAGAATAACATTGGTTTGAACCTCTGTCCTTGACTGTGGGGTGGACGCTCTTGTTGTATTGCTGTTTGTTTGCGCATTTGACTGCACACTCGATGGGCCATTTGTTGCATTTGCTGACCTGTCATAAAATATTAAGCAAAATGTTCATGTCAGAAGATTTGGCAACAGTTCAAACATTTTTGGGCTTTCAAGGTGAATTGTGTTGCAAACCTGCACCTTCTTCACATGCCACTTACAATTCAATTTAACCAGGAACGCAAGCTATGTGTATATAAAAGTCAGTTGTAATTTCCAGCTCAAACATGCTTCCTTTCTATGCAACTGAGGCTCAGTACAAAATGTGCTAAGTCTGACATAATTAGCCTGACATTATTATCCTTCCCACAGAAAGTACTAGAAAATATCAATATGTATTTTTGTAGACATCACAATAGCAAACACTTCCTGGCCCAAAAAAATATAAATGGAAAGAGTCAGTTAAATACACAAATAAATGTTTAGAAAAAGCAATTTCTTCTGGATTCCTAATGAAATGTGAGAAACCAGAATACTGTTGGAAACAGAATCAGAAAAATCTGATTGTGAAATTTATGTGACTCATTACTCTGGAATATTCCGTTTAATATCATGTAAAGCAGTCACTGTTTACTAATGAAAGAAACAATATTAAGCACGTCAATGATTGAACAGAACACACAAGTTCCAAGGCTAAAATGTCATGAAAAGAAACAGTATTATTAATTGACCTTTTGCTTTTGGAAGGACGGCTCTTTCTACAGCTGCTGAGACTGTTTCTTTTGAACACGTAGAGCAAAATGATTATTATGACAACCAAAACTGGCACCACCAGAAGAAAGAAGATCAAGAGTCCATCTCTTAGCGAGTAATCTATGAGAAAAGAATTTCAAAGGGATTACATAACCATAAAAAACATATTGGTGTGTGTTTTGTTAATTTGAGACTGAGTGTGCTTCTACCGATCTGTGCAGGGCCACTGTTGATGCTTCCTCCTCTGCCTGCTTTGTCACAGTAGGGTGGAGCCCAGCCATTATTACAATGACAGTTGAAATGATCATTACACACCTATGAGAAAACCGCACCATTGAAAACCAATAAGGGTTGATAAACTGATTATTAAGTGAAAAGTGGTTTCTACATGGGGCTGAAATGTAACTGGGACTAAAAAGTATTAAGCATTGAGCTGTACTGATGAATCATTCACATTAACACCAGAAACATGGATTGAAATGTAGTTAGTAACTTACTCCATTACTGCTGCAGTTTCTCTGGGAGTCACATTTCTGACTCTGGTCCAGAACTGATGAATTCAAACATTTAAAGTCCAAACACGCCTGAGAGAGAGAAACACAGAACTAAGCTGTTTGTTTAAAAGTCATAGATTATAATAAATGAACATCACACTTTAAAATGGCATGATCACTGTTGGTTCAAGAGTCCCCAAAAATATAAAAATGCAAACATGTACTGTAATCATTCAAACTAATTATCTGTTAACTTTCTTTTAAAGAATTTTAAAGACATTTACTTTTATATGTTGCTTGAACTGAAAAGTGTGTTAGTATGTGTACTGAGCCACCCTATAATGATAAGAATCCACCCCTTTTTTTTTATTCCGATGAATGATAACCTCTTCCTAAAATTAAGTGGATCTCAGATTCTTGGTGGTGTGATGTCACACAGTCCCAGGCTGCTACCACAATTATTGATTGACATTGGTATCTTGTTTTCTCCATTCAAACCTTTCCAGGAGCGCAGACTGAGCCAGTTTTAACATAGCCTGGATCTGGCACATCCGGACCCATGCCGAAGTCAGCATTCATGCAGCTGATTGAGTTCCCCTCTATTTTTTCTACGCTCACTGTCGCTCCTGCCGGTGGGTGGTTGCTGTCGAATACACACTGGACCTTTCCACACATTGCATTTCTGTAAATACAGAAAGTATATATCAACTTAGCTTTTACAAGAAGCCATGTTTTCCCAATTTAACATTCGGCACCAACAGACTTATGAGCAGTACACTGTCCTATTCTAATAATTAAAAAAATTATAATAAATAAATAAATAAAATAAAAAATCAAGAAGCAAAAAATAAATATTTGTAATACAACATGTCAAAATATACATAATACAGAGTGTCTATTTACACTAAGTGCAAATAGTCCACTTTGTTGGCAGAGGCTATTTACACTTACTCCGCCTACTAACATGTGATTGGGCTAGTGAAAATTAAAAAAGATGTTTATCAATTGTCAGCTCCAGTGGTGCACAAGGTAACGCATGTGTCATACTCTATTAGACAGGATTTTAAATCACATCAGAAAAGCATTCATTTTTAATAAAAATAAAGTATCAGGTAGAGATAGGGTAGGTGTAGGGAGGGCTTTATTGTCCCAATAAAGTAGCATCTATTTAATCATTTTTATTAAAATGTACAGTTATTGCATACCGTTTTATAATGTTTTACAATACTGGAGGTGCAGAGAATTGCCACTACATGCAATAAGTAGCATAAATAGCAGAAAATTCAGCTATTTTAACAGTGTAAATAGAATCTATAGTGATAATAACAGTTTTTTTTGTGATCTGGTATTTACACTTAGTGAATAACTGTTCCCACAGTTCCCAAAATTACTAATCTATTGCTATTTGGATAGCAGTGGCTATTTGTACTGTTTAAATAGAGATAGGGGCTACTTACACTTAGTGTCTATTGCCATTTACACAGCAATAATGTACTAACATACGTAATAAATATTTAAAAATGTGTGCATCTTCATTGTGCAATTTTTCCCATTTATGGTACAATACTGATAAAATGCAACAAGTAATTTAACTAAAATCTCAACCCCTTTTTTCTGTATTTTTCTCAGTTGGTTTGTAATAGTAAGCATTGAATCAACTGCCAATTTTTTTTGTTTGTTTTTTTGGACAGATAAAAATGAAACAAGGTACTCACTGCACTTCACAAGGTTTCGGAATAATCCCAGAGTATCCACAGTTCCCAAACTTATCGCCACGAATATTAACATAATTAAAGCACTTATCATCTGCTTTCGTTGCATCTGAATAAACAGAGATAAAAACAGGAAAAAAAATAATATAAAATAACATGTATTCAAACATACAAAACAAGCTTTGTATAACATTTTAAACAACAGTACATCAGTTGAAGGTTGACCGCTTTCTATCAGATGGAAAACTGACATATGATCACCCAGTACAAGGAGATAAAAATGAGAACAATGAGAAGTACCGAAGCCAAAAAGCTGTTTGCACTGGTAGTCAAATGTCTGGCAACGGCCCTCAAAGCAGAAGGCTGCATTATTTGCACATGGGAGGCCATCCATCATGTAGAAATCTGCTGGACAGAATGGAGATGTTCCGACGCAGTACTCTGGTAAATCACATTGGTTGATGGATGGTCTGCAGGGTGTGCCGGCCACATTGATCTGCTCATGATAAACCAAATCTTATTTCACTTTTTTTAAAGAATAAATCTCAAAGTTTTGTTCATTAGGTAAAAATAGAGATGTAGAGGAGTTTGCTTCATTACAAACACATTTGGAGAAATTTAGCATTATAACACTTGCTCAACAAACGGTCCTCTGCAATGAACGTACCAGGGGTGAAGTATGTGCAATGATATTCTGTAGCGCCATATCTGCAGTAGTGCTGTCAAACGATTAATTGTAATTAATCATATCCAAAATAAATGTTTTGCTTTACATAATATGCGTGTAATGTGTATATTTATTATGTATATATAAATACAAACACATGCATGTATATATTTAATAGAAATGTATGTTTATTAGTGGTGTAACGGATCACAAACCTCACGGTTCGGATCATATCACGGATTTTGAGTCACAGATCGGATCAATTTTCGGATCAGCAAAAAGTGGAGGAGTCAAATGTAATTTGCTTCTCATTTATTACAAGAACAGTATGGCAAGGAACTTGCCGCTATAAACATCCCGATAGATTTGGTAATAGCTTTAGCCCGCTCGGATTCTGGTGCAAACAAGGGCTGCTTAAATGTAGCGGTGAGCAGCTGTTGCTGTAGTTTTGCTGTAGGTTTGCATCCTGTCTGCACACCGGGGTGATGTCGCTTCAGATGTGTGGCCATACTCTATGTATTGCCACTTTTTATACGGCTTTCTCATGCCACAGTGTCTACACACTGTAACTGTTTTGTCCACCACCCTTCTTCCCTCATCATTATATTTTACAGGAAAGCCAAAATGCTCCCATACAAAAGATTTGAATGACGCGGGAGGCTTTTCGAGTTCTTCTGTTCCGCCGCTAGCCATCGTTGTTAACTGAGTCACATGTTCCGCTGACGTAAACACGACTTCTGTGTAATTAATTCTTTATTATTTAAGCAATATCAGTAGAAAAACCCTGTTTTATCTGCGGTTGTAAAAGAAAAAAAAGAGTTAATCCGCGGATCACGTGCGTTCCGAACCATGGGTTGTGATCCGTACGGATCACGGATCAACCGCGATCCGTTGCACCCCTACTTTGAGCAGATAGGAGATATACAAGAGCTTAGATTATTTAAAAAAAAAAGTTAAATGATAAACCTTATCATCATTTAATTTGTACTAGTTATTTTAAAAGAGTCACATACAGTCGTGTTGCAAGCTGTTAGTACATAGACAAGATTCCTAAAGTTGCAAAGACCTAAATGTCAAACCCAATAACGTACTCTTTAAAAGTGAAAGACTTGTCCACTCCCTCCTGAAATGCCTTATTTAAACACACCCCTACTTCTCCATGTCACAATGTGTATTTATTTTCGCCCAAATATTCACACAAAGAAAGAAGGCGGAGCTATTATTGGCGATGTAGTGTTGCTGCGGGCGCCATGTTCTGGAGAAGCTGTTTCGTTGCAAAAGTGGAATTACTTTTTTGTGCTTTTAAAAAGAGGACACAACTTGAAATATTAAGATGTGTTTCCAACACTGTTCCAGAACAGTTCAACACAAATATTAGAGTGTGTTCAGTGCATTTTATGGAGGACTGAACCTGACAGAGTAGCCTATGCTGGCTGACTATATAAAGTGAGGAATTTCCAACTTTGCAAAAACAGCCTGGTGCCTCTGACTCACATTTATTGGCTTATTTTATGCTACCCATCAAAAGTTTAAGGTCAATAAATCCATTTTTAAATAAAATGATAGTTTTTAGTACTTTAAAAGGATTAATTGC
>JAUCNO010001850.1:41006-52686 GCA_032353835.1 Enteromius viviparus | reverse complement strand
CGGTGTGTATACACTGTAGTGCTGGTAAGGATTGCATACAACTTCATGTCTTAAATGGGCGAACTAACCCTTTAATGTTTTACGTATAATCAAATTGGATGTGCAAGTAATTTTAAAATTTTATAATTTAGTAATTTTATAATTTTATATTCACAGATTGTAATAAACTACTTCCTACATTTGAAGATTTTGTATTTATTTTTATTTTATTTTTATTTGTATTTATTATTTTGTTGGCAAAATGTCTTTTTTCTAGGTATTTTGTGCTTACATACAAAATACACTTTACATACAAAATACTCTTCCATGTGATAAAATAAGGGTTTTGCCAGAACTTTGGCAAAAATATAACTCTAAAGAGAAGTTTATCTTTATAGACTGCATTTCATTTTGTAATCTCTATTTTGTGTTCATCTTTATGTTTGTTCCTATTTCATCACTTTCTATCCTACAGCCCTTTTTTTGATACTGAGGGCGAACTCTGTTTGTATGCTTGCATGTGTGTGTATACACTGTGACACTACCCATGATGACTCACACACTGCCCTCAGAACATCACTAGTGTAGGCTGTTGTCAACATTGCAGGGGGGGTTGCTATGATTTTATTTATTTATTTATTTAAATATTGTATAAGGGAAAGAAAGAAGTGAGAGGGAATGGAGTGGGTAAGTCATTTGACTTCCTCTCTTCTGAGAATAATCCATTGGAGACCATGTTTGCTGGGATTTGTTCTGTAGTTCAGTTCTTTGATTATCCTGCTCGTTATAATTTTCCCACAAGTGTCTTTGCTAAATTTCACTGGGATTTCAACAGCTGGTACTTAAGTTTTGAGCTAAAGCAGACAGCACTCTCTCGCCTGTCAAATCAATCCCTCTTCACCGTGCACAAATATTTCTGCATGCAATGTAATAAAGGCTACACTAGACAGAAAACCCATTAGTTTGTACTACAGATGAAACTGCAGAGAGAGCAGACACAATTGTACCATAAACATATTTTTGATGCCCCGATGGCAGTTTTTATTTACATTGTGCTTTAGAGGTAAGAAATGCAAGAATTTATTCTAATGTGTCTAAAAAGAACATTTTTTTTTGTACTTGGTATAATTCAATGTGTTTATGCTGTTTATTTTCTGCATACTGTACATGTTTGTTTCTTCTCTAAATCCGAGCCTCCTGAACTGGGTTGATTTGTACAAAGCTCCTCATTATAAAAAAGTAAGTTGTGCTCTGATTGGCCGGCTATCCAGTGGACTGTGACATCCCTAATATAACTTGATGCCACATCCGTTATGACACCAAAAAAAACATAAAAATAAAACACATTACAAACTTGGCATCCATTGCATTCCTCTTTTGGAAGCACAAGCAAAGTAGTTTCACTCTTTGGTTTTGAAACGCTAGTCTTTGCAACTTTATAGATATTATCTAATAACCTAGATCTAGTAACAATTAAAAAAGAAAGGAACATTTGAAATTGACCCCTTTAATTTGTAGAATAATGCTTGTCAAGGCGGTTTGAGTTTTGTACTGTATGTAAACCAGGCTTTGAAACGTACAAACCTTTTTTTTTCTAAAACATCGGTAAAAAACAAAACAAAACAAAACAAAAAATGGATTTTAAACATTCAAACCGTTTAATCAGAGCTTAGAATACTATACTATATTGGGAACTGAAATAATCAAATTAGCAAATTATTAAATACATGACAGGTGTTTCAATTAAGCAGAAATCATGCTGCTAATTCTGTGTGAGGTTGCCATTCATTTACCCCCATAAAAGCTTTTCTTTCTGTCAATTAGTTGCTGCTGAGAGGGTGTGATGGGCAATTTGATTCCTAGGGTGAGGCACAATAGCCAGGCACAGAGAATTCAAATGCTTCCTGAAACTAGCAGATTTACAGCAGAACGGAATAGAGTTTTAATTACTTCTCTATTATACAGTAGATAAACTTTGAGGTCTGACATCAGTACGAAGATTGCTTTTTGTAAGTGTCATCTTTTGATAAATCATTGGTGAATCATCAAGAGTGGTTCAAAACATTGATTCATTCAGAAATTAAAGACAGTCCTGCTCTGGCTTTGTAGGTAACAATTTAGTTGACAAAATTGCACAAAACGTACAATGTTGTGTTTGTGTATTGCACAATATTAAGTTGTTATTTACTGAACTCTTGAATAGAATCACATTTGCACTCGTGCTCTTTGTGACAAAAACAGCACTAGTATAATACTATTCTTGCCGCTTGTGTGATATCTCTTATTATATGATAAAAATACAAATAAAAAACTCATACGTTTTCTTCTTTTTGCCCCGATAGCTTGAATTGTATTGCATAACAGCATTCATGGAGTTCTGTCCTGTGTCATATTTGTCAACAGTCAGCTGTATAAAAATGTACGATAGTGTACAGGTCTGGGGGCTGGACCAGTGCATTAACTGTGTTGAAATATTTTAATATAAATTAATTTAAAATTATTATTTTAAATAGTTTTTCATTGCTAATTAATCACTAATTAAGCTAATTGGTTAAACTGACAGCCTGTATAGTCAAATATAACTCACTTTGACAGTAACAATAATAATTTTAATTTCTGCCTGACTTTACCTTTCAGATATCCGTGGACTGCAAGTCTTTCTGGACCAGACATCAAGACAGGGTTTGGATGTTTCTCTGCAGCGAGTGGATAGAAACATCAGTGGGGTGTTTTCCAGTTTGTTCACCTCCATGCGCACAGAGGAGCTAAACCGCTACAGGGACACTCTCAGAAGAGCTATTTTGCTCCTGAGCCCTCGTGGAGCTCAGCTCTTCATCCATCAGGTATGTGTTTAGCCACCTCTGGCAACTAGTCCTGTAAATGGTGTAAAGCTTTACAAGTTTTCTCAATGCATTATTGATTATCCAAAGAGTCACAACCCTTCAACAAGACCACATAATTGCCTTTACATGCTCATGTACAGTTTCCATAAAGGAAGTCATAACAAATATGTCAAAGCCAATTTACGCAGATGTGGGATAACATTGCTGTAATTTCCCGCCATATGAAATTTTGTCTTTGCCTAGAGGACACTCATTATGCCCTACAAAACCTGTCACTTTTGTTGCATCCCTCTGTAATGGCTGTACAAATGACCTGACAGGCCTGCACACCTTTACTGTCATTATCCCAGCATCTTAACTACACACTTCCACTGATCTGAGGTCACATCCGTTAACATCACACACTGACTTTAACAAGCTCTGTGGGATCTGAACTGGAATCAGTAAATCATGCTGGCGGGATGCCCGTCACTGCCAAAAGCAAGAGTATGGCTTTCTCATGCATATGGATATGCCATAAGACAATGGCCAGCTCCCTGTAATCTCCCCTGCTCGTGGGAAATGTGATTTTTATTTGAAAGGAGTATCAGTTTGATTCGCCTTTGATGTTGCATGCTTTTAATTGTAAAGATGAATGAAATACAGATTACACATTGCAATTATTATGGTTTTGCCGTTCCACTAATCTAATGGGAATTCTTGGAAACAAGAAAGAAAAAAGTAAAGAATTTAGGAAATGCGTAAGTGTGCATGGATAGATGAAAAGAAAAAGAAAATGCTAAAGTAAACTGACAAGTTAACTTAGTGAATTTGAGTAAACTTAGAAAGCATCAGTACTAACATGTTTTAACCCCAACATGGTTCGATTGTAAATTGATTTATTTATTTAGCCAGTAAAATTTCAAAGCATAATCATAGCCGTGGGAACCATGGGTGCTGAGGGTGCAGGGCTGAGTCTGAGATTTTCATTTTTACTGTCAATCATCTCCAACATACTTCAGTTTTGTGATTATTTATTAAACTGACCATAATGTATGGCCTAGTATCTCAAACCGGGCCTGTGTGGCCCTCTCCAACGAACAGCAGCGGGAACATTCACCCGAATATTAGTGTTTCCACCCGGACCCTTTCACCCCACGTACCTAGGCCTCGGCGCAACCAGTTCCCGTGGCTCGCCACAGTATTTCAATGCTGACTTTTGCACAGTTCAGACGCAAAGTCTCGATTTGCCTAGGCCATCGTTTCTGAGCGTTTACTGACTGTTTAGCTTACCCGTGTTTGATTTCTGCCAGTGTATTGTTTTCCGATTTATCGCCGCCTGCCCTGACCCATTTTGCCTGTGTATTGACTACAAGTTTTGCCTGTCCTCTGATTGTTCTGTCTGCCTGTGTACCTGTCACAATCTAGCCGGAGTGTCATCCAGTGATCAGAGCTGAAACACCAGCTAGATTTCTGAGTGAATTCTGTGTTTTGTTGTGTCTTGTGCCATGTGATTCTGTATGTTTGTTTATTTACCTGTCAGCTCCCCCATGTCTGCTTCTCATTTGTAACCCTGCCTTCCTCTTCAATGTTCATTCATTTCCAGCCGTGTTTTGTCCAGGTGTGTTTAATTAGTCTTTGTATAAATCCATGCCCCATGTCTTGTTCGAGTTTCAGTCATTAATGTTCCCCTAAGTTGCTGTATGTTTGTGGTTCGTCCCGTGAGTTTTGTTCAGTTATATCCTTGTTTTTCATTAAATGTTTATTTAGCTTATTCCTGCCTTCGTGTCCTCCGTGCCCACTGGAAAAGTTTGCGCTTCGCTTCGTGACAGTACCGAACTTTGCCCGTCTGACTTCGATTATTAAACCAAGTTGCACATGGATCCAAACGACTCCCGAGAATCATTACACCTAGTGCGGCTTTATTTTAATTTTTTTTTTTTTTTCTCATGGTGTGTTTCCCCACATCTCCGCCTCACACTGAGAGAATTTCATGTGAATGTTAACGCAATATAACCATCATTTTGCATTACGACTTGTAAAAACCATTCATGTCCTCCTCCTTTAAATAGGCACATCATAATGTTTTAGGCTATCCATATTATGACAAAATAGTTTTAATATGATCATTGTAAGCTTAATTATAACAAGCATGTCCACAATTATTCAAAAAATAAACTAATTAAAAAGTAAACAAAGAATATTTACAATATCAAAAAAATATCACTAAAGCGTAAGTGTAAGCACTTAATTTCAGCTTTCAGTGTATTTCTAAGTATGTGTTTTAACAGTGTGTATTACAGCTGAGTCTGTTGTCATGTTCTCCTGTCGTCCGTGACAGGTTGTGCTTCCCAGCCATCAGCACACTGATGCCACTTGAGGTTTTCCCTGTTTGGCTCCTTAGCTGACAACTCGCTTTTTAGTTTATTCCACAACAGCACAACACGCCATTTTTGGACATACTGTATAACTCAAAGTTCACTGAGCTTAGACTACTGTGAGTACAGGGGCTTATTATCAATTCAGCTCAGCATTTAAAACACTGATTATAGATAATTGTATGTTGTGTAATATACTTTGTGAGGTTTCTTTGATGGGGAATGAGACTTTACATTATCACTATGAAAATTGCTTTATTTTTTTTCGTTATTTTCATCTTATGAGACCAATGGGATATTGTTCTTAATGTGGGACTATGTTTTTGTACACTTTACTATGATGTCTGCAAAAAAATGTAGGGCAATGTGTCTTGAATTCCATGGGTATGTAGATACAAATGTATTCACTGCCAATGATAGTGGACTTTTTGTTCTTATAATATATTTATTCTATAAATATATGTATTCTTGAAACTGTTCACACTTCCAAAAGGAAATGCTCAGTAAGTGGCATGAAAAGCTTGCTCAGCTGGTTTTATCTGTAACTTATGAGACTAATATATGTGAATCTGGCAATGTTTTATTACATTGGTTGTGTATGTATGTTTCTGATGAGAAGCTCTAAACGGTCATTGCCCTATAATGAATCAGAAAACCTTTACAAAAGCAAAGGTGAAAAAAAAAAAACATTTTAGCTGAAACAACAAATTCAACAGTTCAAATTCTAGAGAGCATTTGATTGGTCAGCAGATTTGATGAGAAGCTGAAGTATGATGTGACGTCACAAAAAAGCTTTCATCAACACATGTGACTGTAATGTATTCGTACATTTGTACTTTTAGTTTGCAGCTCTGTTTTGTTCCTAATTCCACTTTCCCCCATGTTAGTACCTGATTGTCTGTAAAAATGTGTTCTAGTGTTCTTTTGTCAGGTCTTTCAAGGTGGGCTCAGAATTATTTGGATTCTATATTCTATTGTTTCTGAGCTCTTGGCATTACAGCAACGTGTTGAATAGGGAACAGTTCTGCAAAATTCTTTTCTAGGATTATACAGAATAAGGATTTATGCAACAAAGTTAGTTTACAATGCTCCATTTTACAATGTGAAAACCCCTAGCAGTGGATGAGCATTTGTGGCTCAAAATTAATCCTTGTTCTAAGTGTAAGAAGTCACACGTTCAAAAGTCAAAAGATTCTGTAATTTCAATGGAAAGGGATGCAAGAGCATTTTGGCAGGAGAAATAGAACACAATTGTGACTACTAGGTGTTGCGTGCCATACTTACCAAACATTACTGCCCTTGACTAAAAAAGACTAGAAAGCAAGATGATGAAAAGGAGGTGATTTTTCATCATAATAGACACAGATTTAACTGTGGTGACGAACAACATGCCATTATGTTAAAATTAAATATTACCACTTCTCAAGGTCAAGAACATGGTCTCTTTTTCAATGAAATACCAATGGTTATATAGGCTAATTATGCATTTTTTATTGTTTACCATATTTTTTATTCTTTCAAGCAGAAATATTTGTTTCAAGAGTTCACGCTTCCTTGTAATATGATAGTAAGCAAATTTTGCGAGCTGTCTGGGGAGCGAGCCGGAAGAGTGTCGAACTCCGAACCCTAAAGGATAGAGCCCTACCGTGGATAATAATTCGGCGTTCGGCTCGCTCACTGTCTGCCCCCCAAAAAAGACTTAAGAGGACAGCAGACAAATTTGAGCACCCAAAAATGCGTTGAGAGAGGATGCTGGGCATGTTTTTTTTTTTTGTGTGTGTGGATGCTGCGTTGGCCTGGATGACTGGAGGTCTGTAGGGTTGGGCTTAGTTGGGAAGTGAGGTAAGAAAGGGAAGCGCTGAGGCTGGGATTGAAACCCTTTTGGAACCTTGGCGGAGGTGATGAAGGGAAATAGCTTTTGTGTTGTATTGTGACTACTAGGTGTTGCGTGCCATACTTACCAAACATTACTGCCCTTGACTAGAAAGACTAGAAAGCAGGATGATGAAAAGGAGGTGATTTGCAGAGACTTTGATTTATATATAGAATCTAGGGTCCTACTTTATATTAAGTGTCCCTAATACCTGTGTACTTACATAGTTACTACATGTGTATGCAGTATGTACCCACAGTGTAGGTACACATTGATAAATCATATCAGCTGTAATATTTCTGTTACTACACACATGTCACAACCCTCATAATAGTGTGTGCAAGTACAAATGTGTAACAGGACACTTTTTTCACTTCACTAAGTATTCATGTAACAGGAATTACATAGCTACATTTTGTAACAGCAGTATGTATACTGTAAGAGTAACTGGAACAGGGAGTGATCAGGGGGTGTGGTTTGGTAGGTTTAGAGATATGTAAAGTGGGTGGAGTTGGTGCACCTCTGTAATACCAGTGTATATGCATTGTAACTCCTCAGGAACTGCCCACTAAATATAAAGTGTAACACTTTATTTAAGTGCTGTTAGTCCTGTTACACTTTTGTACTTTCATTACCAAAAAGTGTTACACATTTGTAATTACACATACCGTTAAGAGGGTTGTTACACAAATATTACAGCTGTATATTACCGGTGTGTACTTACATACTACAAACACATGTAGTTACTATGTAAGTGCACAGGTATTAGGGACACTTAATATAAAGTTAATATATAGTCTAGTAGGCTTATGATGTGAAGCATTTAACAGAAGCTCCTTTCCATAAACTAGTAAGGTAATACTTTTTTTTAAGGTTTCCTTGTTTCAAGGAAACCTTAAAAAATTGAAATTAACTTTTTTGAGCACCAACTTTCTGAAGTTAAAAGCCAATCAGAATTTCCATTAGATTTGTATATGGTTAAAAATAAGAGATTATAAATGCAACTAAATGAAAATTAGATAATTTTATTAACAGTGCATGAAAAATGCACAGAAACACACAGAAATTAAAATTACTGGTCCCCACCACCATTAAGATTTCATCATAATAGACACAGATTTAACTGTGGTGACGAACAACATGCCATTATGTTAAAATTAAATATTACCACTTCTCAAGGTCAAGAACATGGTCTCTTTTTCAATGAAATACCAATGGTTATATAGGCTAATTATGCATTTTTTATTGTTTACCATATTTTTTATTCTTTCAAGCAGAAATATTTGTTTCAAGAGTTCACGCTTCCTTGTAATATGATAGTAAGCAAATTTTGCGAGCTGTCTGGGGAGCGAGCCGGAAGAGTGTCGAACTCCGAACCCTAAAGGATAGAGCCCTACCGTGGATAATAATTCGGCGTTCGGCTCGCTCACTGTCTGCCCCCCAAAAAAGACTTAAGAGGACAGCAGACAAATTTGAGCACCCAAAAATGCGTTGAGAGAGGATGCTGGGCATGTTTTTTTTTTTTGTGTGTGTGGATGCTGCGTTGGCCTGGATGACTGGAGGTCTGTAGGGTTGGGCTTAGTTGGGAAGTGAGGTAAGAAAGGGAAGCCTACGCTGAGGCTGGGATTGAAACCCTTGTGAAAGTTTTGGAACCTCGGCGGAGGTGATGAAGGGAAATAGCTTTTGGCGGAGATAAGGGATAGGGCAGGGAGCCTGCGTGAAGGCTCAGAGGCATGGAGGTGATTGGGGAAACTAGTTTTAGTGAAGGGAGCCTACGCGGAGGCTGGGAGTGACACTTTTGGGGAGGTATGGGGAACCTCTGCGGAGGTGATTTGGGAGAAATAGCTTTTAGCTGAGTAGGGTAAATAGGGCGTGGTGCCTACACGGAGGCTGGGAGTAACGCCTTCGCGGAGGAATGGGGAACCTTAGCGGAGGTAATTGGGAAGAAATAGCTTTTAGCTGAGATAAGGGAAGAGAGTGTGGAGCCTACACGGAGGCTAGGAGAGAACCATCTCGGAGGTTTGGGACTTCAACGGAGGAGATTGGGGAAACAGATTTTAGCGAGGAGAGCCTACACGGAGGCTGGGAGTGACGCCTTCGCGGAGGTATAAGGGACCTCGTGGAGGTGATAGGGGAGAAATAGCTTTAGCTGGGAAGGGGAAATAGAGAGTGGGGCCTACGCAGAGGCTGGGAGTGACACCTTCACAGAGGTATGAGGAACCTTGGCGGAGGTGATAGTGGAGAAATAGCTTTTGGTTGAGAAAGGGAATAGGGTGTGAAGCCTGCTCGGAGGCCAGGAGAGAGATCAATTATTAGTCTCTTTTTCCCTGAAAATTTCTGGGGCTGACTCGAAAAGTGCTGAAGGTAGGGGCTGATCATAAAAGTGGAGTCTAATTATTTTTTAATTAGAGCGTCCACTGCTTCAGGTTCAGTTGAGGCAGATAGGATGTTAGGGCATATTAAGAACTGGATGGGGGTGGTGGTGACTCCTGGCTGAAAACCGTTAGTTAGACCTGATAACAAAAAATGAGAGATGTTAGGGGTCAGGGTGAAAGGCAGCAGAAAGGCATGAAATATTGACTGGAGTCAATAAATACTTTTTCGTGTTTATTGTGGGAAGAACAGATGGTTTTTGAATTGGCCCCCCCGCAGAAGGAGCAGATATGAAGGAATTTGCAATTTGACCTGAAGTATCTATTAGCATTAAAACTGAGGCAGAAAAGAAGGGCGAATAGAGGAAAGAGAGGGAATTTCGGGCACGTTTGGGCAAGCTGGTGGATTTGGCTTTTACTGGAGGGGGTAAGCTGTGAGAGGAGGAGGAAGAAAAAGGGCAGACAGAAGAATCGTGGGTGACAGACCTGCAGATCGCGCAGTTGAAGTTACGACAGCCAGGGAGAATTCTGTTGTGAAGATCGAGGTCCAGGGCACCCCAGTAGACACACTGGTTCCACTGGGACACTCTGGTGGTGGCTCTGGCGGCGAACATCCTATGGTATGTGTAAAAATGTATCCCAGACGCGAGCTCCGATACGATGGCGAGGTAATCTTGGAGCTTGCGCCCCCTATTGGGATAAACTGAACAGATGACGTTTATGTAGCGGAGGAAAGCGGTAGAGAATTGGATTTAGTTGTTGCTAGAGAAAAAGGGGGTGAGGGGAGAGAAGAGAAGGGGGTTAGCGGGGAGAGAAACAGGTTGGAGAGGGAAAGATTAGAGCTGGAGGAGGAGGGCTGGAAGGGATTGGCCGTGCGGGAGGGTCCGGGCTGTTGAAAATCTGGAAAACAAAAAAGAGAGTCATTATTATTTTTGTCTGATTGTCCGGGTTGAGAACTGGACGGGGCGGCGGGCCAGGTGGCGAAGTAGTCGGCTATGGCTTGCTGGAGCTGGGCTTGGGAGACTGGACGGGGTTGAGGAGCAGTGGATGGCTGGCTTGCATCGGCAGCGGCTTGGATATGGCGGCGGCGTGGAAGTGGCTGGGCTGGGTCGGCTTCTAGATCGCGACCAAGGCTTTCGGAGGGAGTAGAGTGGCAAGGAGGGACTGGCGTTTCGGAATGAGGGGAGTTGATTTTTGCGGTGTGGGTTAGCGTCCGGTGGTGAAGCATCTGGGAGATGAATATTACACACCTAGGTTTGGTAGCTTTCCTGGAGAAGTTGATTTTTGCAGCGGCGAGAGCTTGGCGTAGTGAGATGATTGTCCAGTTATTGGTTGATGATCTGGCGGAGGTGGAAGATGAAGCAGGAGAAGCAGGTTGGTGTTTGGCGGGTGGAGGCGAGCGTGAGCGGGCTCGTGATATCTCTTCTACGACCAGGAAGGGACAAGTTCTGTTCACTTAGTTTTTTTGTCGTGCTTGTTGGACCATGATGATGGGACCAATATGTTGTGGCCGCAAGATGCGAAGTCTGAAGATGCTATGTTGAGGAAAAAAACATAAATTTATCATGGCCATGAGTTTAATGCGTTTACAAATCTGCATGACCATAGCAACCTGAATTTATCAGTAATGTATAAAACAAATTGTTAGGGCTATAATTTTTTAATACACACAAAAAGACAATCACTGTTTTTTTATAGGCCTATTTTTATGTACTTTACATGTACATAACATTTACATTTACATTGTAACAGTTTTTAAATATTGTGGTCGCAACAAACAAAGTGAATCAAACTTGTCCCCTCCCAATCACTGTACTTTTATGTGGCTTAGTACGGTGGCCAAGAGAGCTCAATGCGTTGCAATTTAAGAGCTCAACTTAAAAAAATACATTAAAACAGAAAAAAACACATGCAAACAGAAAAAATATGACAACATACTTTGTAATTTTTTTAAACCATTCACAGCTTTCTGATTTTAAAGTTGGGACTGCTATGCCTCGTGCTGTTTCTGTTTTGTTGTCCAAAGGAAGTGGTTGATAGGAAATACTCAAATGGTTTATGTTGCTCACAAGAGGTGCAATTTGTGGCCCTGCATCATTTGCAGAGACTGTGCTGGCCAATTGAGAGTTGTTAAACAGAAGAGTGGTGAGCCACAGACAAAACGCCTCCCGGGTGCCTGGACACATCTATCTATCTATCTATCTATCTATCTATCTATCTATCTATCTATCTATCTATCTATCTATCTATCTATCT
>JAUCNO010001850.1:9136-25634 GCA_032353835.1 Enteromius viviparus | reverse complement strand
CCAGGCCAAGTGATTAGCACACCTGATTCTGATCATTTGAATGGGTGAGCGAAAACTTTTGGTAATATAGTGTATCTTTTAGGGATAAAACTTCACAAACTTTTGCAAATTGTGGCATCCTATAGCAGTAGCAAAAGGATATTACTGGAATATTATCAAGAAATGTAGTTCTCCAATTTATATTAGGTTGAGCTTGCTCATTGTATCAGCTATACACAGTTATTAATTTTACTCATATCAAAACAGTCTCATATTGTAACACATTTTCTTCTCTCTTTTTTCATCAGGTATACCCTTCATCCTTTTTTTGCTATTTTTGCCTTTGAGTATCCCATGGACTGAAGTTGATGAGTGGTGGATAGGAGTGGTGCATTATTTGGCTTGTCTG
Source organism: Enteromius viviparus (assembly GCA_032353835.1). Taxonomy (NCBI): domain Eukaryota; kingdom Metazoa; phylum Chordata; class Actinopteri; order Cypriniformes; family Cyprinidae; genus Enteromius; species Enteromius viviparus. Next base: position 25,246 of record JAUCNO010001850.1, on the reverse strand, counting down.
TCTCCCACTATCTGTTCAGTCTTCTATCATCTCTTTATGAACCATGAAGGTGGAGCACCTATTTATGACACACTGCTGTGCTTCGATATGTTTGGCGTCTGTCTCGTCAACACTCTAGGTGAGCTATGAATAGGACTAAACACTATTACTATTGCATTCACTGCTTTGATGAGCCTACAAAAATGATGGTTCCTTACACAGAAATATTCATGCAATACAGCTATGCAAATATCCATCCATCATCTATTTTCCAAACAGCTTGTCCTATGTAGGGTCGCAGGGATGCTGAAATATATTTTACTTTCTTCTGTATTGTGACATGCATATACTGTACAAGTGCAGCGAAAAATGATCACATATCAGAGAGAAGCCTATTGTTTTCACCAGGACATGAAGGTCAACTTTGGTTAAAATAGAGTACTCAGAATGCAAGCCTAACATGCATTTACAAAATAGCTGTAGCTGACTTTAATATGTCTTCACTTTATATAACCCAGATATGTTTTAATATTAATATATGCCACAAGAAGGGATGAAATAGTATGATGGACTACTACAGAACACTAGATTTTAAATGCATTTTTTCTTACTCGTGGTATTGCATGAATATAACAAAGTATTCGTATTTCTAAAGAGGGCCTCAAATCACATTCTAAGGGGGAGCCATATTAATTTTCGCAATTGCATTTTCTTTGGTGCTGGGGGAAAAAAATTAAAATAAAAGCTATTATGCTGGTATGTTGGTTTTAGCTGGTCTTCCAGCTTGCTCATAGCAGGCTGGTTTTAGAGGGTTTTGACCACTTGACCAGGCTGGTAGAGCATCCGAAACCAACTAAGACCAGCCAACCAACTTAAGCTGGTTTTAGCTATTATTTTTAAAGGTGCCATAGAATGCATTGATATAAAATTTGTAAATTGTTCTTTTGAAATCTATGTGGCTTAGGTAAGGGCAAAAATTCTACATGTTCTAGGCTACATGCACATTTTACATGTGCATAGGATTTCTCACTAGAATAATATGGTCTGTTATTGGCTTTTTTGGAAAGGTCATGAAGGTGCTAATAATTTCCCTTATTGTCCTGCCTGTTTCTTAACATTATGCAAATATTGGTTGGTGGGGGGGGGGCGTAACTAGTCAGGTTGTTACATAGCAGTTGATGTTATTATGTTCTGATTCACCTACTTTTCAGTGGTCTTTTTTTATTCACGAGATTTGCACAAGGAGGAAACAATGGTGTTTGAGGCTTACGGTATGTCAATTTCCATTTACAGAACTCTCATTATTTAACTAAGCCAAGGTAAATACTGTTTTCCATTCTATGGCACCTTTAAGGAGGAAACATTGTCGCTTTTCTAGGGCCAGGGATTAATGAATTCCATGTGCTTTTCTTTTTGCAGGTGCTCTGCCTATCATTCATATAACTTTGCTGTGTTACCCATTCTCCCGCCGCGTGGCGATGCTGGCATATCTCCTCCTCTCTGGCTACGGTGTTCACTGCGCTGTCACTGCACAGAGTAACGTGCACCGGCTGCAATCTTTCGCCTGGCAGGCGATGTTCCGCTTCATTCTCTTTGTGTTGCGTCTGACTGGGGCAGGTAGAGGAAGCCCTGCATCCCTTCGCCTCTACCTCACTATGGATACTCTTGCGTTGCTAGGAGGAATAGTCAATATTTCCCGCCTTCCAGAGCGTTTCAGCCCTGGACGGTTTGACTACTGGTTTAATAGTCACCAGATAATGCACATCATGGTCATCCTGTCGATTATGTACTTGCACTGGGGCATGCTGGAGGATTTAACATGGCTAAAAGGATATAACTGTCCCGATTAATGAACTTTCAGATAAGTCATCTTGACTTTTTAAGAACTGCATTATTGAAGTCCAAAGTGTACTACGTTAAAGTGGTGATATCAGTTGTTAATGTCATGATACATTCTTTGAAGTATTTACAGCTACCAAGAGGCATGAATTTGCACTACACAAGTTAATTGCACACAACCTTGGATTTCAACAACAAAGGATAGGAAAGCAGTCTGTTAGTTTTAAAAAGTCGATAATCTAATATTTTACTATTTTCCGCATGCACAATCATATGGTTAGTTGCACTTTGCACTATTTATCCTGCTGTCTGCCATATTAGACAGATGTACAAACCATTTTAGGGATGAAAAACACAGAATACCATGGTACAGATCCATAAAAAATTAAGAGCTCTTCAAAAAAAGGTGTACAATTCTTGATGATTGTAAAATGAAATGTGAAAAAATTGATTATTGAAGAATGAACTTCATCCTTCGGAAGTAAGATAATGCACTTAAGTTTCGGAAATCAGATACAGATTGTATTCTGGATGGCACTAATGTTAACAAATCTGGTGCTTTTAATGCTAAATGGTGCTACATATGTCAGATATGAAATGTACTGTATATCAGCATAAAATGTTACTTGAATTAAACAAGCTGGACTTGAAGGTCTTTGAAAGTCTCTCTCTGTAAATCACTGAAGTACACCATCTAAGCACATGTGCAGAAATCAGTCTACATCTGATAGTTTGCATTTATATTTAAAATTTTCAACATATTAAAAAGAATCTGACAACACATTGAAAAAAATAAATAAATAAAGTGCTACTCGAGCTATATCTAGAGATTGGAGTATGTGCTCCTTCAACCGTTTAGCCACTCAGGAACATCTTAGCATCACAGTGGTGACACTTTCACATGAGGCCGACATTCAAATTTACTGTCATGGCATGTTCATAAAATTTAAAATGAGCTATAATCATAACATATCAAAATACACTTTTGAAATTCAGTCATTTATGAAGAAGCACAAAATAAAATCAACTACTAATAAAAAAAAGTTTAGTAAACATGACTGAATTCAGATGTAATTTGAGATTTAGTGTTCATTCATGGATGTTATTAGAAATGCCTTAATGTAGGAGTCACTTTGGGGCAGTTTCCCGAACAGGGTTTAAGAGTAGTCCTAGATTAAAATAAATGTTTAGAGATGTCTAAACTGGAAAAAGCTTGCACTGAGAGATCTTAAAATACACTATTGTCATTGTTTGGTCTTAAAATGCTCACAGATAATGCACTTTTGTATAATATGTTTCTAAAAATTCTTAATTGTCCTAAATTAGCAAAGGTATAGTCCTGGCTTAAACTAATTCCTAACCGAGAAAACCGGCCCTTTAAACCCAGATAAGTATAGTTTAGTTTTGACACAAATGCTAAATACAACCAAATGCACAGCCTTTTAAAGTATACTCCAAATGATCCACTATTGACACATGCCCACTAAAAAAAAAATAATCTGTGTCCACTGCCTGTACTGTTCGCCTGCTCCTGAGGTGAAACTGCAACTACATGTATAGATGATACATTTAAATTTAAAAGAGATGTCTGATTTCAACATTTGCAAGACAATGCATTTATTGTGATCAGAGCTACTGCAATGAGTGATGTGTAATGATGTGTTCAAGTCCTCCTGGGAAGATGATATTAAGGAACTGGCTAATTATAGTTACAATGTTTTTTCCGAGCTGCTGCCATAAGCCTATGTACCAATGTACTAAACTGTTTCCTTATTTGCATTATTCCGTTTCTTTTAACGCAAGTCTCTGAACATTTCACATTAAAAGCACTGCTAAATGTGCGAGAAGCAAAATACATAATATTATTTTGCAGAAATTTTACCATAACATGTTTACAGTTAGCCTGGGTACTTCAGGTTGCAAAGAATGGTAACCCTTTAAGACAGGGATTGCTTATTAGCATGCCCATTATTAACATATTAGTGCTTATTAAGTATTAAGTATCTAATTCTTCAGTATATCCCTAATTGTACCCAGTACGTAAAATTAACCAGCTTACAAATTAGGAGTATTGTATGTGTTTTCTATGCTTTTTATTCAAACTGATGAACCAAGTGGAAAGTATTGTCCATTCTAATCAATAACATGCCACAGATACTGTCCCTCAAGGACACTTTCTTACAGGAGGGAAAAGAGACTGTGACACCAGAGAGAGACTGCAACTCTTCTGCCTCCCTTAAACTCAATATGTTTTCATTGAGCTCTTAAAGTGTGGGATGAATGGGAGAAGTGAATGTGATCATGATGACACACGATGGGTTTAGTGAGTATCTGTTGATTTATAGTCTGAATAGGTGACTAATAATAGTACTAGGCTAACAAAAATTAGCACTAAAAGGCTATTTGAAACTGAAATCTGCCTTTTATTCAGATTAGCTTTAGAAGAACATTGTGCATTAATAAACTGTAAATGTGCAAGTCACAGTCAGAGCAATACAGCAATAAACCATATCTACGGAAAGTTATAAAGCAAGACTTTTTTAACTACACTTCTACAAAATGCTGAGTGTGGGATGCACATCAGGTTACGAAGATGCTGTAAACTGAATATTATATATTCTTTTGTAATTGCACAGTACAATAATATTTATACATGCACCTATTTTTATTGTAAATAAAATAAATGTAGATTATGCATTTATTGTATTTAACGTGTTTTTTTTTTACACCAACATGTCCCTAACTTTAAAATGCAGGGCTTTGTGGTGCCATTTATGTGCATTAACTTCATAAAAGCAATCTTTCCTACATGACTTAAACACTATAAAACATGGGTCATTGTCAACGATGCAGCTACTTTAAATCTAAGCTACATATTGTCTGGAAGCTCCTGCATGGCTAGATAACTTGCATGTGTATTGCTACTGGAGACTAAAATGTGTGTGATATTGTAAGTAGATTTCATAGCATAGTGTGTGTATACTCTGTGTGTAATAGTCTGTTACTATTTCCGTGAGTAAGAAACTGTAAATGATGATGATTGATCAAATATGCAAAGAAATGTCTGAATACCCTGAATAATTGGGGTTCGGAGTACTGCATATAAAAAAAAAACATTTACTAGGGGCGTTTTCAAACCTGGCTCGCTGGGAGTGTTTGTTATCGAAACCAGGCACTTTTCTTCCTTAGTTTAGTCATTTTTCATTTGCAAATGCTCTTCTCTGAAAAAGGTGCATTGCAGTTTAAGTACTTCTGTACAAACCCATGCAAATCCTCCACAGCTTTGTAATACCTTAAAACTCATATTAATTTGCAATTATTTATAAAAATAAATGTTTCAATGACCGCAGAAGACCCACTTTGCACGCAGAGATTAATAAAGAAATGCCTTTCAATGCTTTTTACCATTCTTCAGAGCTCTGCTTTTCTGCTTAAGCATTAAAATAATCATAATTCTCCCGGTGTTATGACGTTTCAACTGATTTCAAATCGTTTATTAAGGCCATAATAGAGTCTCATTTCATGTAGTCCTAACTTTTCTTTTGCATGAGAGCATTATGTTAGTCTTCATCAGAGCTGCTGTCCTCTTCAGCTTCTGATACATCAGCGATAGGGAACCTCAGGATGGCCGCCACTCCACTCAACTGATTCAGCTCTACAGAGATAAATCACACCATGTCAGTCACATGCCGATCCAACATACTTCTCTGGGGGAAAAAAAAAGTATAGAACAGAAACTTACGTTCTCCAGATACGTGCAGGCTTGAGAATATTCTAAAAATATGATTCAACAGAAGAAAAAAAATAGCTAAACTATTGAGCATAACATGGATAACGTAAGAACATGACAATACACAATCATTTGAATACCTGACATTTCCTCCATTTTCCTTCACGTTGTCTACAAGCCGAACATATCGGCTGCGAGTGGCTATGTCTTGATGTCTGTCATGGAGAGAAAAAAACAACATGCATTTTTATCTGAAGTGCACAATTAAAATAGAATAGACCATTCCTTATGGATTTGATTACTTTCTTAAATGTACCTAAATAGTTTGTCACTGATGAGCAGGATGTCAATGGCTAAAGCTTCACTTGCTCTTTCCACATGAGCCAATCTGTACAGACCAAAAGCTTTTTTTTTTTAAAATACACAGTGTTTTAAATGTTCAAGAAACAAATATTTTAGTTATAATGTCCACTTTAGACAATTCTACTAACTATTAACTTTAACTATCTCTCTGCTACTACAACTCTACATGTTAGAGTTTAAACAGACAGTCTTCTAATACTCAGGTTGGTGATTGACAAAGTTGCTTACAGTTAGTAGAACGTCTAAAGTGGACCATTAAAATAAAGTGTTACAGATGCTTTTTTTTCTCCTGGTGTGTGATACTGACAGGAATGACTTATTTAAATAGTAGTGATTTTGCTCACCCATAGAAAGCTCGATCAGGCTCCTGTTGAAGCATCTTGTAGAAGTCCTCCAAAGCTTTAACCTCTCCAGCTGCCTACAACAGAAAAAAAACATCACATTGTGATGGCAATGCTACAAGTTATGTGTGCAAATGTATAAATCCATATTTAGTCACCTTAGTGTCTGACAGTCGGGCTGTGACTGCTGGATCACACAGCACTTCTGTAGAATTAAAATCTCACATTTATATTGTGACATTGAAACAACAACAAAGAAAAAAATGCAGCTACTGTATATAAATGTGAAATTGTAATAACATAATATCCCTTTCATTATGTACTTTTTTTTGCTCTTTCAATTGTTCATATTTATCAAGCATTTTCAATTATTGTAATAACACAAAAATTGTCCAAATTACATCCATATGAAGGGTTGCCACACAATATTATATGTAAGATTTAAAGCAGTGCATAAAATCATATTTTTTGTGTTTCGATGCATTTTATAGTTTTATGAGACAGACTTTTCATTAGGTGACTTTACATTATGTAACGCTATTCTATACCTTGAACTGTACATTTTATTCATGTTTTCCTCACTCCCAATAAAATCTGGCATTCCTACTAGTCAGTTATGAAAGTTTTGTATATCTCCACCTTTGAGCGAATACTTGTGTCCAGACGAGGAGTGCACCATCATGAATTTGGATCTGTTCTCCAGAAGTATTTTACAGTCTTGCCTCACAGCCTCTTTAAACAGGTACGAGATGAACTGATCTTTTACAAATCCAGGACTGGCCACCAGAATACACTTCACCACTGAAAAGCACATAAGTGCAACAAAAATATCAGTATTGTTTTGGCCATTATCCATCCTTATTATGTGAAAAAATAAAAACCATTACCATCAAAACTGAAGTGTCTAAGAATGCCCTGCATGACAGCCTCATAAAATCTTTCTAATGCCTGAAAGAGAACAACGTGTCACTGCATGAATATTTCAGAATACATGCATCAACTGACAAGCATATGCAGAAATAATAGTTGCATGTACTTTTGTATATCTATGGTATTTCTAATGGATTACAGTTTTTTTTAAGATGCATCTATTGTTTACTATAACGATTAAACACCTAAATGGGACTGTCATTATTGTCACAAGCTTTAATTGGCTCACCTTATCATGTTGAGTACAACTGCCTTTCCTCTTGCGGGGGATGGTGACCTCAACCTTGGCCCTTAGTAAGGTCATGGCTGGAGTCACGAGAACTAGATTGGCCAGACCTTCCTGCATCACAACAGCAGCCACATCTGCTTTCTGAGCGGGGTCACATGCCTGCTCTATAGATGAATGCAGAATCAGGGTTCAAATAAACTAGTGATGAGCTGGATCGGATTCATTAACATTTTAGTATGCATATGGCTGCTCTCTGCCATAACAGTAAAAGTGAATAGTGACTGCCGCTGTCAAGACATTAACATACTCTGTAAAGTACAACTCCATTTTGTTACACATAATAAGGTGAAGGCACACATCACATTTCTGCACATAGCTTCCTTATGAAGCTAAAGTGCCTGTTAATGCTAACATAATAACTAATAATCACAATAATCATAAAAAAGCACCTACTTGCTTTCCAGGTCTTAGTCACACTTCTCATTAGACCAGTATGACAAGCATTAAACTATCCTTTTTACCATGGCAGCTATCTATTTTAATTTTAGTTTGGAATTATTGTGTAAATATCTCAGGTACAAGAGGTGTCTCAAGTGATTGTAAACAGATTGGGACAAATTACAAACAAATAAAAAAAAGAAATTTAAAAAACTATACATATATAGCTTGAAATGTGATATAACCATGCATTTTCACTGCTTGAAACGCAATATCATTTTGTGTTTCAAATGGAAAAAAAAAAGAACAGAATTTGTCATTCACTATTTTTAACAAATTTGTTAAATTCTATTTGAAATTGTTGTTAGTCAGAAAGGCTATTTTAGTCAGAAAATACACCAAAACACACCAACACATTACCAATTCTGTCCAACACCACGCTGTCCCAGACCTTTTTGGCAAGAGTGAACTTCCTGTTGAGCTCCAGTTCGATGGTATGATAAGCACCCATCTACACATGCCACAAGAGAAAAAAGGCATTCACATTCAGGCTAAAATAAAATACGGAACCCCAAGGGTCAATATAAATAACTATCCCTAATATTCAAATTTAAAAGTATATTATGCAACAAACTTTTGCAATATCAACAAAACTTTAAGTTTAATATTTTAAAATGCACCCAGTAGATTTCTAAATGCACTCTGACCTTTACATACTGGTTCTCCTGGATATTTGTTCCTTTGACTCTGAGCTGACAGGCCTGGGAATCAAAGTCTATTGTCTCCACACATAAAGTCAGTGTGGTGCGCACACGTGAACTGCCCACGCTGCCTGTAGAGGACTCTGTCTGCACTTTCCTGTTTGTCAAATCACATTGTTTTCATTGAGTAAAAAACAACTAAGTAAAGCAAAACTGTAAAAAGATGGTGGTCAGTATGGTGCACAAAGCAAAAAACAGACCTGATGGTTGATGCTCTGAGGCTGTCGCCCACCTGCAGCAGATTGTAGGTGTGCCACATGTCCTCCGCTTCCTCAGGTATTAGTGTCACCTGACTGAAGAAAGAAACAACATAAATATTCACCGTTGTGTTGCCTAATTTGCTCATTAACTGTAAAGGCAAGATGACTTGTCACTCTTGGGACTGCACTCGCTCAGCTATTTATTTATTTATTCAGTTTTATTTTTTTTATTGACTAAATGGAATAATACTGAAATTATGACATCTACTTAATTAAAATGCCACGAATACCATCAAGATTATTTCTTACCCTTATTCAACATCAAATCTTTTTTATTGATTTCTATTTTTATATTAAATCTGACTTTAATCCAACATCAACATGGACGTTATGATTCAGCTTAAGAAAAAGTCAAAGTAAGTCCACATGAAATCAATTTACCACATTTACTTTATTAGCGAATTTAACCAGATATGTAGTGGAAAATTAGCAACACTTCGCGTGCGTGTCTGGATTGAAATGCATTACTTGAAATATTACTTTTCCCCAAATAAAATAACTTAGCGCAACACCTGGCCACAATTGTTCAATAGACGGCGCTTCAGTAAAAGGGAAACGCATTTATGGGATGTGGCAATATTGTGTTAGTGAAACAATCATGCCAAGTTTGCCAACAAAGCACTGGGTTTACAGTGACAGCATATGAGGTATTACAGGCGCTTTTCAAGTCAGTTCGACAAACATGTAAGGATTACACTAACGTTATTTAAATTATACCAAAGTACCCAGCTTATGTCGTACCACCACTGCATTGTGATACTTCCACAGTACTCACAATGCGCACATGATGCCCAAAAGTGGTGTACAGAAAGCACTCACCCGGCATTATCCTTCTCGATGTCTTTATGAACCAACTTCATGGTCAAAGAGGTTATCTATTCAAAAACAAAATCCATATTTAATCGTAAGTGTTCTAATTCATTTAATTTTGGTGATGTTTCCGCCTCAGCATTGGCACATTCTGCCACTTTAGAATGAATCAGACGATTCGAACTGTCGCTATCTGATCGCGTCATTAGCTGAAATATTGCGTCATTACGTCATTTCTATATTTGGTTACTTCCGTAGGTTGTAAGAACTAATGCATTGTATTTCATGTGTATTTCGAATGTATTATTAAGTAGTACATTTTATGAAGAATAAGCAATCGGTTTTAATAAACTATATAAAACATCCAACATGAGAAATGTTTTATATCGCTATAATGACAAGGATTAACAGCGATTCACGTTTATACGCTGAATCTGAGTTTACACACTGATTAATGTGGTTTTAATTTGCTTGTTAACAATTAAATGTAGAAAAGATTGACACACAAAATATCCTATTGGCTTTTCGGATCTGCATTTGAAGCAGTCGTCATAAACCGAGAATATCCAATCAGAAACGCACTTTAGTGTCTACTCCGCCCCTTCGGCGCTTCCTACAACCGACAGCGGTCGTGGTGCTAGTTTTCCTCAGAAAACGAACTACCAAGGGATCATTCGCGGCAATAACATCATTATATGAACTCAGGAATACTATCCGTAGTGTGACTTTTTTAAATAGAGGTTTGTTTTTAAGTTATTGCCGTGTAATTGTATCGGGCGGTTTCCTGGGTCGTCTTGTTCCTGCCTCTGTTAGCCGGCTAATCTCCAGCGAGCGACAAAATGGCTGATTCGGACAAGTTAAACATCGATTCGATCATCCAGCGCCTTTTGGAAGGTAATTAACGTTAAACTTTACTTAATACAAACGGTCCCGTTTTATCGTGTAAAACAATGGTTATGTGTCTGAAAACGTTTGTTTTTATTTGGGTTTATTTCGTGTTCGTTTCGTCTGCAATCGAAGGTATATGTTGCTATGTAACGTTAGTATTAGGTGTAACTTATACTATAATACGGAACACTGTTAATCATATTTTAATTTTCATTCGCATTTTTTTAAACGTAACCCGAACAAAACTTCAGCGCATGCGCAGTGCATCAGTCGTCTCGTATAGAAACAGAACGCCATTAGGAAGATGTCACAGGTCGTGCCAAATTTTGCCCCCTGATTATTACCCTGTATTTAATGCTCACATTCAAGAGGAAATGTTATGTAAGGGAGGAGTGCCTCTGAAAGAAATACATCAGCAGTTGATAACAAGAAAATACAATCAATGAACCCTTGCCTGCGTTCTTCAATGTCCAACATTACCACCATCCAACTAACGTTAGTTAATGAAGAACGAAAGACAGCATTTAGACAGTTATTGCTATCTGGCTCTTCACTGGTTGGAGGAGGTAAACATTGAGAGAGGAGAAATAAGTCCACTGCTGCCCAAAGCATATGAAATGTGTATATAAAACACAAGGCTTATAAAAGTATATGAAAAATGTTAGTTGTTATTCGAGATTAAATAATCAGGCAAGTGGATGGTAACAAATAGCGAAGAAGAGAGAAAATTATAACCAGGATGTTCAAGCCTAAAGTACTGACATATGGCATTAAATAAACATATACTACTGCATAGGTTATTCAGGATTCAATGCAAATCTGTGTTAAAACATCCAAATGAATTATGTAATTGGTGTGGAAAAGGTGAGAAGTAATAACAGGTAAATTCTATAAAATAACAAACTAAGGGATTTCAAACTATAGAGCTATGTTCTATCTAGTACAAGGCTTTGTACATACTAGATCACAGACAGGTCTAGATATTGAACTTGCTAAATATTTATCTTATTAGCTCTTCACTCAAGTCACATTTTTGAAAATTCATGCAATGATTTTTGGTAATGGTGTCACATCACTACAAGCTGCGGTTAGAAGCTCAGATTGACAGAGAAACAGTCAGTATCCCAAGATGCACCAATGTGACTTGTATATCTGGGTGAAATGGCTTTCATGGTTTTTGCCATGTAATAGTACACTTCACCACTATGTTAAACGCATGCATATATGTGTAGTCCTAAAGCTTTTCTGAATGCTTTTTTCTCTCTCAATTTTCAGTGAAGGGTTCCAGGCCTGGTAAAAATGTTCAGTTAACTGAACAAGAGATTCGTGGACTCTGTCTGAAATCTCGAGAAATCTTCCTTAGTCAGCCGATACTGTTGGAACTGGAGGCACCACTTAAGATTTGTGGTAAATTTCTGATAACCATTATGCTTAGTTTTGTTTTATTAAAAAACAACAAAATAAAGAAAATTAACTGTACTTCTCTCTGCAGGTGATGTTCATGGTCAGTACTATGACCTGCTCAGGCTTTTTGAGTATGGAGGATATCCTCCAGAGAGTAACTATCTGTTTCTGGGAGACTATGTAGACAGAGGCAAGCAGTCACTGGAGACTATCTGCCTGCTGCTTGCCTACAAGGTCAAGTATCCAGAGAACTTCTTTCTTCTCAGAGGAAACCATGAATGTGCCTCCATCAACAGGATATATGGATTTTATGATGAATGTAAGTATACTTATAGGAGTGGAGGGTAAGGTCATGGTCGGATGGTCTTACTGTGTAGGACCAAATATCAAGTCTATAAAATTGGCTTAGGTTGTACCATTTATATCTATTCAGTATGTTTACCATGGGGTGGGTGTGTGGGAGGAGGGGATACTGTCTCATCAGAACAGAGCAGATTGCGATCTGGTGTTTTCAGTGTGTCAGGGCTGCTCGGTTCACATTAATTGCACAATAGTCAATCTGGGGGTGATGCAAAATGGAGATGTGAATGTTCTTCTTAATTTGCCTAAATATCTCAGAGGCCCCTCAGACTACAGAAGATTGTTAGATGTTTCTCAGAAGACAAAATCCTTTATCCTGGTCTTTAAATTAAATGTTTTTCACCTTAATTGTGCAATAAGTGCATTTTAGCAAAATGCATAGCATTGTTTTGGATATAAAGAACCAAGCAACCAAGCTATATGCCCAAATGGTTGTCTGAACATTTATGTGTTTTTCCTTTTTTAACAGGTAAAAGACGGTATAACATCAAGCTTTGGAAGACATTCACAGACTGTTTTAATTGCTTACCAGTCGCCGCTATTGTAGATGAGAAGATTTTTTGTTGTCATGGAGGTAAGTCCAGTTTTTCTGTTTTCTTTATAGGCTGTTACAAAATCATTGAATGCTTGTCTGAAAGGAGTAATTTGGAGAATTTTATCAGAACAAATATAGAAAATATCTTAATTTCCTGTAAAATGTGCATTTATCCTTTGGGAAGGTTTGTGTAATAGAGTCAGGGAATGGTGGACGCAAGGTTCTTGATGTGCTTACAAGTGTGGATGATTTTAAAAGATTTTCTAAATTCCAGTGGATTGATCCTTTACCTAGGTCTTTCTCCAGACCTGCAATCTATGGAACAGATCCGCCGTGTGATGAGGCCCACAGATGTCCCTGACCAGGGTCTGCTGTGTGATCTGCTTTGGGCTGACCCAGATAAAGATGTCATGGGCTGGGGAGAAAATGACCGTGGTGTCTCTTTCACCTTTGGGTCTGATGTTGTGGCCAAGTTCCTCCACAAACATGACATGGACCTCATATGTAGGGCCCACCAGGTAAGTTATGCAGTTTATTAAATGTAGTGTCATCGCATTGCGTATATGTATCTGTGTAGCCAATGGTACCCTAACTGGATTGACGAGCAGGTTTCTTACATTTTCAGTAAAGATGAATTGGTTTGGTTAGCCTGATAAGCTGTGATCAATGTGGCAAACCAGAAATATATAGTTTTTCTTTTTATTTTAATTTCTTCTTTTTGCTGATTCAGATTTCTTCACAAAATGATTCGCAGATTAGAATCGTGCAAATGCAGTAAAAACTGAAAACTGCATTAAAAATACCTTTTTACAAATCTTTTGCCACCTCTGATGCTGACATGGCATTAAAGACTGATTTCATTTTGCTGGTTCCAAACAAAAGTCGCAAAAATTTTCTAAGCTTCATGAAGCAACGTTTTGAAAACGCTCATCACTAGGGATAACAACATGGTATTTTTGTGCAGCATTTGTGACATAATCTTCTGCTCTCTGAACAGGTGGTGGAGGATGGCTACGAGTTCTTCGCTAAGAGGCAGTTAGTCACACTTTTCTCAGCTCCCAACTACTGCGGAGAGTTTGACAACGCAGGTGCTATGATGAGTGTCGATGATACTCTGATGTGCTCATTTCAGGTTTGTATGTTTTCTTTTAGTAGCCACTGGGGTTGTCAGTTGCTCACCTTTGGGCAAAAGCAAAATGTTTCCTATGGAAATTCTGTGATATTTTAACTACGGTGTAAATAGAAAAAAACATGCATTGGATTGAATATTTGCAATTTCATAACAAAATATTAAATATAAATGTTCATTAGGTTTCCTAAAAAGTCTTACGTGTTTTACTAGATGAATGGTTTTTAAGGCTCTCTGTTTCTTTTAGATTCTGAAACCAGCGGAGAAGAAGATGCTGTCATATGGTAGTGCAGGAGGATTTGGGTCTGGTAGACCTGTAACTCCTCCAAGAAACGCAGCCAAGAGCGGCAAAGCAAAGAAATAACATGAACTACTGCAACACGCCTATACATCCTTTCCATCATTCTACCTCTCCTTCTCCTTTTCTTCAACTCCAAACACCAAATCAGTGCAGGGCTTTTTTTAGCTGTCTCCATCAAGATGAGACTGCTGGGAATCTGAGCGGTCATAATGTGTGCTTGACTGAAATGCCCTTATGGAGTGTGTTGGTTTTTGTATGTGAAACAAAGTATGTATTTGTACAAAATGGGTTTTGTTTTGAGTTTGAATGTGAGGGATTCTTTTTCTTTTTTTTCTCTCTCTTACTCTCTTTCTCTTATAATTGCGCACCTTTTACTGCGTTTTTAGATGTTCTGGTTGATTTCCTTCTGATATATCTTCATGTCTTCAGCCATAAGGTGATAAGCCTTTTTAGGTCATTTATTGGACTTATGTAATACCCTTCTCTTCAGACCAAGCCTCAGGGTCCAGCTTTTGACCCCCCCGCGGTGGGGACGGACTTTTCCATTCCCCTTAGCTCTAAAGCAATCTGAAAGGAGGTGATTGTGCTCTTGAACATGTGCAAATCACTGCCAGTCTCTTAAATGTGAAACTTCGTCCAAGTGCGTGTCTGTTTACAGTAGTTATTGACTGCATCCTGCACATTTTGTCATTTATACCTATTTTGATGCATCCTTTGCTTTTTCGAACTGCACACTCAGGTAGTATTTAGCCTGGCCTGTGGAAATTTGGTTGTTTTCTTTGTCGCTAGCTTTCTTTTTTTTTTTTTTTTTTTTAAGATGAAAATCATGTACAGTATGCAAAGAATACCAAGTGTGAATGTCTGCAAAGTGGGTGCCATCGCTGTTTCAGTTTGCACAGAAATGCACTGTTCCCTTCTTCTTTTTTTCTTTGTGGCTGTGTGCCACTTTGTATACTGCACAGCTCACCTTCTTTTCTGTTAAAAGGACTTCTTTCTTTTTTTTTTTTTTTTTTTTAAGTAGTCATGAATTAGCCAATAAAGTAAGATTCTGGTGAAACTTTTTCTTTTCTTTTCTCTCTGTATATGTTTAGTGTCTCCTAAAATAAGTGTTAGACTAGTCAAGAAAGGATTTTCAGATTAGGATTGGCTAGCTTACTCCTCAAAGTTAAATACAAGGACACTTACAGTTGATACGGTTGTAACAAAATGGCATGAAAATTAACAGGTGTCTGTAAACTGTTATAAAAAGTTTATTAATACACGTGAAAGATTGTAATACGTTATGGGAAAAAAAATCTAATTGGTTCTAAATATTTGTGTACAAATTTATTCAGCCCCCTAAAGTCAGATTTTGTGCTGTATCTTATTTTTTCATAACCTCCAATAAACACTGTCTCAAAGTGATTAGGAGTTTCTGTAGGGTGACCATACATGTCTAAAATAGACCTAGATAATGCTATTAGTGAGCTCCTGGGCAGTCTGGTACTGTTTGGCGACTCTGGATGCTCCAAAACATAAGCATCAATGTCTTTGTCATACACAGGGTGTCATGCAGGAGAAACCATGGCCAATGAGCCAGCGAAAGGTCTGAATGGCTCTAAAGTTTTAATTCCAGGGTTAATCTCATCAAAGTCAGTGAGCCAATAAGACTGCAGAACTAGCCAGTGTGACGAGAAGGGTCAAGTCACTTTTATTTATATAGCGCTTTTAACAATACAGATTGTAGCAAAGCGCTAAACATTATTAAATAGAACAACAGAGTAATGGTAATGTATTATGACGAGAATTAAACTTTATTTATCAAATGCAGAGA
>JAUCNO010001849.1:0-10902 GCA_032353835.1 Enteromius viviparus | reverse complement strand
GAATACTGAGACATTTACATTATATGTTACAATAATCATAAATCATGTTTAGTGATTTAATGATCAATGCCATCATAATTATGTAGTGATTAATAAATGTTCTAGACATAAATGTTTGGGTATTTAAGACAAGAAAAAGTGTACTGTTAAATATGTAAAGATTTTTTAGTGGTAGTTGACACAACTTGGTTGTAAACCACAGGAATGGTGAAGAAGATAATACTTCAAACGGTCTTACATAAATCCATTAAAACCTCCACACCACACCCATACACTGACAATACTGGACCAAAGTCAAGTCATTAAATATATGAAATTAATATAATGAGAATTAATTAGGACACCAATGACTAATCAAATGAGTAACTACAGAAAGACCAGCTCAACTGAACATAACTGTGACACCTGTAGTATTATAAATGAGTATTGGTTATTTAATCATAATACAGTGTGTATACACATACACACACACACACACTCTTCTGGAAATGCCATCTTTATTTATGTTATCTAAAAGGCTAAAAAGAACAGCATTAATAGTAAATCAGCATATTAGTAGGATTTCTGAAGGATTATGTGACACTGAAGACTGAGGTAAATGCTGATGATGTGTAACTTGCATGTTGTTTAGAAATAAGATGAAAAGGGTGATAGTTAAGAAGGAAAAATCAGGGAAGATAATGTTATGTTTTAGGTGGAAGGCTTTACATTTTCTCCAAGCCGTGAGGTAAGACTGAATAGTTGGATGTCGATTGGTGAGGCCAAAAGGGTCGGAATAGAAAAAGGATTGTCTGTTCCATTGTTTGAAGAATCCAGAGCGAGAGTTCAGGTAAACTAGGGACGGAAAAGGAAATTTGGTCTTAGAGTTTGGGGACGGATGAGGCAAGTGACAGCAGGTGGGAGATGAAAGGAATGATTTGCATGGCGAAGTTTGAGTGTCCTTGAACTGACACGAGGTTGCGTGGTTTTTTGCATTAGATTGTAGAATGGAACAATCTACTTTCTCTTTAGGAAGTGTGGCTGTATTCATTCAGAGTCCAAATTAATACAAAGAAATTCTATAGAAGTGCTTGGGCCTAAAGTCTTCTCTTCTGCTACCGGAATGCCAAGTTTTGAAAAGACTTTGAGGGTTTTAGATAGGCCAGCTGCTGGGAGATTGTCCTGTGACACAATGAGAAAATCGTCCAACAGGTACATGATGTGGGGAAGATTCTAGTTATTACTCAGAATCCAGCAAATGGCTTCTAAAACCATGTCAAATATTTTAGGTCTACTTTTGCAACCGAGTTAGACGAACCGTGAAGTAAAAGGCATTTCTCCAGCGAATACCAAAAAGGCAGCAAAAATCTGGGTAAATGGGCATTAGTGTCACGCTCTTTGCTCGTTGATGGAATGCGCTGGAGGCTTGAACTTTAAATAGAAAAGACTTTTAATAATTCGAGGTGTACAACACTGAAAGATCCAAAATTACACAAAGGCACGTAACACATACATTGATCAACAAGACTGAACTCAAAAGACTGCCGGCTACAAGAACAGAGTCAAAAAGGTTGCCATTAGAGCGGATCAGGTGCTGGCTGAGGCTGTGGCGGATCTGGAGTCTTGGGCGGCGGATCAGGAGCTGGCCGTTATCGTGGCGGACCCGGAGCCTCGGGTGTCGGATCAGGAGCTGGCCGTGGTCGTGGCGGACCTGGAGCCTCGGGTGGCGGATCAGGAGCTGGCCGTGGTCGTGGCGGACCTTGAGCCTCGGGTGGCGGACCAGGAGCTGGCTGTGGTCGTGGCGGACCTTGAGCCTCGGGTGGCGGATCAGGAGCTGGCCGTGGTCGCGCAGGCTCTGGCATCGAGCATTCAGGCTCTGCCATATCGGGCCACGGCGGCAGGTCCTCCTCCACCATTGGCTCTGGTGGATGGGGCCACAACTATAAGTCCTCCTCCATTAACGGCTCAGGTGGGTCAGGCCACGACAGCAGGTCCTCCCCCATCATTGGCTCTGGCAGTGGTGCTGGCTTCAGTCTAGGGGCTGGAGCAGGTTTAGCAAATGGCTCTCCTGGCCGTATACTAAGGACTGGATCTGGATCAAGAAACAGCTCTCCCGGCCGCAAACTAGGGACTGGATCAGGTTCAGGAAACGGCTCTCCCGGCCGTATACTAAGGACTGGATCGGGATCAGGAAACGGCTCTCCCGGCTGTAAACTAGGGACTGGATCAGGTTCAGGAAACGGCTCTCCCAGCCGTTAACTAAGGATTGGATCAGGGTCCTTCATGTGGTCAGGCAGCACGAGTTTAGGCAGATGCTCTTGCAGCGTGGCGGGCTCTGGAGGGCGCTCGTGCACCGCAAGTTCATTCATGCGCTCCTGCAGCGCGAGTTCAGGAAGGCCCTCGGGAAGCTTGAGTTCAGTGGTTGGGTAGAGCAGTGCGAGGGTTTCAGAACTGAGGAGAATAGGATGGTAAGGGAGATGAGGCTCTAGGCTGAAGGCAGAGATAGCGCTGGTGGAGATGAATGGTCGGAGCTCTTGAATGAGTATGCAGAGGATTCCGGTGAGGAACGAACTAGCCCGTCTCGAAGGTTTTCGTTTTGGTTTGGACAACAACTCTCTGGAATATTCGCTTTAACAAGGAATTCTGATCTGCTAATATCTAGAACATGATTAATTAAGTTGATCAAAGAAAAGGCACACGTAGGGACATCATAAGAGAGAATGTTCTTGTCCAAACCAAAAGAACAAAAAGAGCAACTCATCGGGGCAATTACGAATCGTTCGAGATTTCTAAGAAATCCTCCACATACTCTTCCAACGTCCGACCACTCTGCCGCAGACGCATAGGCTTACCTTCAGCCAAACTTCTTTTTTTGCTTCATCGTTTGTTGTTCTTTTTATGGTTACGACCGAGGCTGATGCGGGGATCCGGAGAACCGCTGCAAAGCCGGAGCGCCCAAGGACACAGGCGAGGCTGACGGGAAGGAGGAGCCCGACAGAGCCGGCAGGGATGGCGGGACGAGGCGCAGCCGGAGTAGCAGAGTCCAGAGGCTTCTGAGGGTCGACTCCAGACCCAGGCTGAACCGGAGGATCGAGGAAGCCCGGCGGAGCTGGTGGTTCGACGGGCCTCGCTGAGGATGAGGGAGTTAAGAGCCTCAGCGGAGCCGACGGGTCAGAGGACCAAGATGACGTCCGAAGCTCGCCGTCTGCGGGCGGAGCCAGGGGAACCACAGACGCCGACTGAAGGTGGGACGAGGAGCTGACCGCAGCAGGCTCGGAGGAGCTGACCGGCATCAGAGGCTCAGGAAGAGGGAGGGTGGAAGGGACCCCGGGGTAGTCAGTGCTGGCTGGAACCAGCGGAGGAGCGGGAAGTGCTGGGTTGGACAGAGCCTCTCCTAACCAGTCAATAAGTTCAAAAAAAATCCCTGATAGTTCGGCCATATATGAACCACAGTTCTTAACGGGCTCACCCTCAGTGGTTTCACCGCAGGCAGCGTTCTCCTCAACCCCCTCTAGGTCCACCAATATCCCTTCCAGCACTGCTACCGACACCGGCAATGCTGGCGGTGCAGGCTGACGCTCGACAGGTGCGGGTGTAGGCTGGCGTAAAGCAGGCGTTTGCTGCGGCGGTGGCTGCTTTGTAGACGCTCTGGTAGACGTGGGTCCAGGCGCTGGCTGCGGCGGTGGCTGCTTTGCAGACCGTGGCGCTGGCTGCGGCTGGCATTCGGGCGGTGCAGTGTTCGCCGGCCTCCTGCGGGGTACGGTGGTAGACCGCGAGACAAACGGGCAAAGACGAATTCGCCCCACGTCATGTATGCTGTATTTGGTTCATCAATCTGTCACGGAAAACACTGATGTGGAGAAGGCAAAGGAGATCTCGGACTCAAAGTTTAAATGAAAACAAAAGTACTTTAATAAAACAACATAAATGTGGAGCAGTATCCATAAACTTCTACAAAGAAAACTAGCAAAGACACGAGACACATCAGGTTAGGTAATGGGATTATAAACAAAACATGACATAACATAGAACAAATAATCAAAAATAAACCATAGATGTTACATAAGGCTCTTCATTTGCCTAATTTACCCCAGAAGCAGTTAGTTGTTTTATTATCATCCAGATGTGATTATAGTTTGTATTAAAATGTAGATTTTTTAGCTAAAATGTTAGACATTTTAATGTTTGTAAATTTGATTCAATATATATATATAAATATATAGTTATGTTTATCATTATCTTTATTATTTGAAGAGTGTGTGTATCTGTCAGTCACTGCATCAGAGTCAATACTTTTATCCTGTGATATGGAATATATGACCCAAACAAGAGTTTTCACTGGATATTGTCGTCTAAACAGGCAAGAAGTCTGCCACTTTTGTTCTGACTGCGGAAAAAAGCCTTACAATAAACCACGCTATCAATGGTGATTACATCCAATGATCAATTAGCTCATATCACATCAAACCCTGCAAATTATTATTATTGTTATATTTTGTTTTCACATTATTAATGTGAACAACACCAGCATTGCGTGACAATGTGCATTAGTGTGTAGATTTCAATTTCTGTACAGTCTAATGTCTAATTGTCAAACCGCTGGAATGAGAAGAAATTCTTTTAACCCAATAAGCAAATTCTTATTCTTTCAAACTAGTTCTCTTTAAAATACAATCTTCTGTAATCAGATTCACAGTTATAACCGGAATATAACGTCATTTAAATCACGTGTTTCATAAACGCGCAATGCTTTCTGGAATTCCTTTATATTCTTACCAGTACCACTCAAATTAGAAAACATTATAAGATAACTGTTAAGAATCGGGATAAAGTAGTGAGACAGTTCTGAACACTGACTGGTTGCGTACTTGCTCAAATATGGATTTTGGATCATTTATTACCAAACAAAGTTACAGTCTGCAGCTTTAACTGTGATAACTCAGCGGTGTAATGTAAAGCACACAGTGTTGTTACCGTGACTGTGGGTTAGATCAATATATAATAAGCATTTTGAGTTGATAAGTGACAAATAAATTAATTAATTACATAGTCTTTAAAAAGATGATTTTGACCCTCTATCAATGCTCTGCTTGGTAAATCCTCTAGTGTTTCCTGCCATCCCTGGTCTTTACTGGTCTTTAAATCTGAGCTGATTGTGCAGAAGTTTTTCTTCTGTTTGTTCCTGTTCATTTCTCATGTTTTGCGTTTCTTCAATCAGCATTACAAAGCGAGTGCTTACAGTGTAGCTCTGGGTGTCTCTAATTATCACAGATCACTGCTCATTAATATTAATTAATCCCAATTAAAGCTGTGAGTCTCAGTGGTGAGTGCATGTGTTTTATACTGCGTATTCAGTGTGATGTACAGGAACAGCAGCGGAGATGATGTAGCACACTCAATCTCACCGTTAGCTTAGAAACTTGGTGAGAATGATTTGTAATAAATATTGAACGCTGATAAAACCCCGAGTCAGATTAGATCGAGCCAAAGAAAACATTGTATCTCAGCATTATTTGAATCCGCAGGGGATTTAAATATTCACATAGATAGTGTAGCAATCAATGTTTTAAACACGATTGACCTGATTCGGTGTTTGCATCTTCACACACAGACAATTGTGACATCATATACATACAGTACCTCTATACTATTTAAATTCATGCCTCGCACACTTTATTACCCTCTGAATGGAGCATATGCACTCCTTTCCAACTGGATTTATTTAAAAGCTTCACAGATTCAGACTGAAGTCCGTCGGTTGGTGACTCCTAAACTCTGCAGGACCTCTGCTTTATTGGATATGATTTATAGAAATATGTGCATTACGTGTATTCCTGGAGACAGACAGTACTGTGATAGACCGCCACATACAAAAGAGAAATTATTAGGTTTATTCTATATTTGTTTTGTCTTTATTCTGAGCAAATAGAGGGTATTTTATGCGTATATGTTTATTAATCATTCATTTAGTATATATCGTCCGTTCATGTTGAATTCTCCATCTCTATTCCTGGACAGATGAGTCTCCTTGGCATCTGCTGAGTGTTTCATGTGTGTGATGTTGAGCGTTCTCTGGCTGGTTCTGCTGACTCTGCAGCTCATAAACCATCTTCTACAGTATACACTGATAATTCACCAACACTGTGCCGTCAGGAATCATGTGAGAGTGAAACTTCTGTTTCTAAAGCTGCCTTTCAGTCATTGGGCTGTTTAAACATTTTGGTGGACATCAGTCCAGGTCAGAACTCTTCAAAACAGAGCTGCTTCTGTCAGGTTAAAGTTGAGCATTTGTCTATGCATCGTTTAATGATCTGGTCTTAAATAATGTTTGCAAAACGTCACGGTATTGGACAAAAGTAAATAACGCTCACCTTGCATAATCTGAAAATGTTAATTATTGGACCAAAGTAAGAGAGATGAACAAATGCATGTGATTTTTGTTTTACTCTAGTTGTAACGTTGTCAGTCTAGTCTGGTCTGGTCATGTCATTCAGTTTTGCCCTTTGTTTTGTTTACATTATGTGTTCACGTGTTTTGCCTCAGTTGAAGTCCTGCCTCTGTTATCAGTGTTTTATTTAGCCCAGCTGTGTGATCCAGGTGTTTTGTGTTTCCCTCCCTGTTTCAATGTGAATTTAAACCATGTCTTTTGAGTTTTCTCCTGTCACTCATTGGATGTTGAGCGTTGTAAGCCTACCTGCTGTCTCGGTTCCTTTGCCTTGTTTCTCCGTGGACTTATCATTAAAGACTGTTTCTTGGACCCACATCTCCCGTTCCGTACCGAGAGGCATGTCTAATCAACCCTCTGTTCAAGGACTACGTTACAGAGTTTTACCAACGCGTACCCGAGCAGCGCAACACACACATCACGTTATCAGAGTCCAGATCCAGATTTATGGGCCGATATGCCATTCCTGATCCCCGCGGTTTCCTGTCCGCAGATATCAGGTCCCAGCCCCAAATCCCTGTCAGTGGAACCCTTGTCAGGTCCGGTGTCCAAATCACGACCAGGAGTATCATTGTCAGATTCGCCGTGGCCACGCAAAGGTCCAGCTCTAACTCTGCACTGACTGTCACAGCTCCCTCTGCTTCCTCTCTGGTGACTTCCTGTTTGGCGGTCATTTAAGCTGGGGCCTGCCAAACAGAAATTCTTGAATTATTGTTTTGCTGTTGTGGACTACTAAGTGTTTTGCCTGATTATCCTAGTCTTGTCTAGTCAGGTCTAGTTCATGTTCATTGCTTTTCCCTTATTTTCCATAGCCTTGCATTGTTTTTTTGTTACTTTGGATTTTTACCCTGGACTATTGCCTGTTGTTTTTCTGCCGGCCCTGACCATTGCATGTTACTCGGTTATAATCTCCTAAAGTCTCATCTCCTTGGATATTCCTGTTTGCTTGTATTTGGACCTTGCCTGTTTTGACCACATTGTGCTTTTTTGATAAAAGCTCACACTTGAATCTACTACTCTTGTCAGAGTCCTGCCTGTTACAGTTATTTAGTCGACATGTACAAGAAGTGCATTTGACTAAAAATAATAATACAGTACTTGTGTAGGATAATGTGACCGGTGGTTTCCTGCATGATTTTGAGGTGTCTTCTGGCTGTCTGCAGGTGGACTCTGTGCAGATTCAGAGGAGCGTTTGATGAACTGGCTGCTGGGTAAAGAACGTTATAACAAGCTGATCCGGCCAGCAGTGAACCGGACCGAGAGAGTGACCGTTCTCCTGCAGGTTTCTCTGGCACAGCTCATCAGTGTGGTGAGTCCATTACTGTTATGATTTTAGGTTTATACTGCTGAAGTTTTTTATTTGCATATTATATGTTTGTGTTCTGTGTATATTCATAATGTATACACACACAGTTTATATTTTGGAAATATGTCTATATTTGTATTAATATAATTTATATCATAAATAAATAATATTACATATATCATGTAAACAAACACTTTTATTTTGAAATGCGATGAATCACGATTATTCTTTTCACGACACTAATAAAAAAATATGCAATCCCCGCAAGTTTCCATTCTCGTGAGATTGTTTCAGAAGTCAGTATCAGCTGTGTTCATGCGTTATTATTTCTGTGCTTCCAGAATGAGAGAGAGCAGATCATGACCACGAATGTCTGGCTCACTCAGGTCAGTGTCAGAGACTCATCAGGTGTTAATTAGTACTTGATTAAAGCATCATTGGCTCTGCCGTCCTTGTGTTGATCTTGAATGTACCCGCCGTGTGTCCTGCCCAATAAACAGTGCACTCACGTACATCCATCACGCTGTTAATTCAGTGTGTAATTGTGGCTGTCTGACGGACAGAAATCTCATATATGAAATAACAAGACAATTGCAATATTATCTGCAGAACTGGAATGATTATCGTCTGTCGTGGGACCCAGCGGAGTACGAGGGAATCGACAAGCTCCGGATTCCCTCCAGACACATCTGGCTGCCTGATATTGTGCTGTACAACAAGTGAGTTTGTGATAAGAGAAGCCCAGATACTGCAGGAGATAATGACCAGAGACTGAAGCCTGTGAGGAACAAGCCACCAGTTTCCTCCAGCTGATAGTAACAGCGTTATCATCACAAACCACCAAACAAATATAAATATAACCAAACTCACTCTTAAAGAAAAACAACAAATCTTGTTTAGGTGCATAATTTAATTTACATTTTTATTCATGTTATTTCAGACATTACAGTTAAATAAAAACTAAAACTAGGGTTACTAAAATGAAAATTCTATCATTTCATACTCCCCCTCATGTCGTTCCAAACCCATAAGACCTTCGTTCATTTTCAGAACACAAAGGAAGATATTTTTGATGATTTCAGAGAAATCCCTCCATAGATAGCAACACAACTGAAATGATCTCAGATCCAGAAACATGGAAAAACCGTCCATGTGACATCAATGGATAAACTTACGTTTTGCAACCATTTCCACCATTTTAGAGAGCAAAATGTGTGCGTACGCCTTCCTCTAGGCGTAAACTACCACCGATAACGTCAAACATGTTAATACTTGCGTATAACCTGATATTTCCTACTGTCATAAGGGCCTGTCGCAACCTACCTTTTTTTTTAGTGTTCGCACGATTTTAGTTCTAGAATCTAGAACATCGTAAATGTACGCTGATGAAACGCATACGAAAACCTCCTCACCCGCTATGATTTAAATCACAGTGTAAACATTGTAAACTTATTTCTTTTAGAAACTACACTTACATGAAGACTTGGTTTATGGCATTTTCAGCTTCTCTCAGCCTCAGTGACATTAGAGATTCCTCCTTTCCATTTCATTTGCTTGACGTATACGTCGACATTCCATGTCCATTATTGTGAAACCCATGAGACACCACAAAAACTCAGCTCCTATCACAGCCTCCTCCATCCTTCAGTTGTTAGCACTGTTACTCTTTGTTTCCGTTGCTACACGCCGCGCTCACATAATGCCGCTGTTGACCATTCTAGTATCCACCATCAAATGGTACTAGGAAATATTTCACACAAAATCATCCAAGTTCTTTAGTACTGTACTAATAGTTCTGTAACTAAAGCAGTGCGAAAAGTCTTATATACAGCAAAAGACAGACATAAGGGACTTACAGTAAGTTTTAGTTGCTGAAAACACAAGTGTTCTAATCATTTTGGCCACCTCTAAAATACCCTAGCAGTAGTGACCTATCCCACAACCTATTAACTCTCTTGTCTGCTCTGTAGCGCGGATGGCACATACGAAGTGACGGTCTTCACCAACGCCATTGTCCTGTTCAACGGCAGCATCGCCTGGCTCCCTCCGGCCATCTACAAGAGTGCCTGCAAGATCGAGGTCAAGCACTTTCCTTTCGACCAGCAGAACTGCACGCTCAAGTTCCGCTCCTGGACCTACGACCACACTGAGATCGACCTGCTGCTGAAGTCCGAGGTAGCCAGCATGGACGATTTCACCCCCAGCGGCGAGTGGGACATCCTGGCTCTGCCGGGCCGGAGGACAGTCAGCGCTCTGGATCCCACCTATGTGGATCTGACCTACGACTTCATCATCAAGCGCAAGCCGCTCTTCTACACCATCAACCTCATCATCCCCTGTGTGCTCATCACGTCTCTGGCCATCCTGGTCTTCTACCTGCCTTCGGACTGTGGGGAGAAGATGACGCTGTGCATCTCTGTCCTGCTGGCGCTGACCGTCTTCCTCCTGCTGATCTCCAAGATTGTGCCGCCCACTTCGCTGGACGTGCCCTTGATCGGGAAGTACCTGATGTTCACCATGGTGCTGGTGACCTTCTCCATCATCACCAGCGTTTGTGTGCTGAACGTGCACCATCGCTCCCCGAGCACTCACAGCATGCCGGATTGGGTCAAGCTGGTGTTCCTGGTCAGGCTCCCGGCACTGCTCTTCATGCAGAGACCTCAGGGAAACTCGGCCCGCCGCCGACTGAGGCACCCCGGATCATCTCTGCTGGGCTTCTCTGATCCGTGCAAGTCCGGCATGTCATCGTCAGCCTCTGCGCTTCTGGCCGCTTCCTCTGCGCTCTCGTCGCCTGGACACTATTACAGCAGAGGGCCTCAGCTTCAGAGAGAAGATCTGCGGCCTGCTGGGTTCCTGCCTGACGGACACAGCTCCGCACAGGACTTGAGAGGGAGCAGGCCAGCTCCAAATTGGCCATCGGAGATCCAGGAGGCCGTGGACGGTGTTCGCTACGTAGCGGATCATATGATGGGAAACGACGACGATCAGAGCGTGAGTGACTTTATCGCCTCACATACGCTAGCACTCTTCTGCTCACCAGGGCTGCTAAAATGATCAAATAAATCTGTGCTTACATTTAAAATGTGAATATCTATTAATTAGGGCTGTCAAATGATTAAAATTTTTAATCAAATTAATCAGGATTTTCAGTGGATTAATCATGATTAATCAC
>JAUCNO010001843.1:10045-26554 GCA_032353835.1 Enteromius viviparus | reverse complement strand
CGTACCGCACCAAGTAGGAAAACGAACTCTAGTGCGATTCAACCGAACTAAATGAGGCAGGTGTGAAAGCACCCTTAGTCTTGAACGACAGACTCAGATCAATATACCAAAAGGGAATTTGAAAAAAGATGGAACTAGCATTTCTAAGAATGAAAAATAATCTCTGGAATTGCCTAATTTTGCGAGGTTAAATAGATTACACCAAAATAATCATAAATCAAAACAATTAACAACAATACCTGTAACTTCATGTTTAAGGTTGTTAGAAAAAGTGATTATTGAACCAGCCTTTTTGCTGAAAATCAAAAAGCACATTTTTAAAAAATAAATTAATATTTTCATTTAGCAAAGTTGCATTGAACTGATCAAAATTGACAACGAAGGCATTTTTAACATGAAAAAATTCCACTAAATGCTATTCATTTGCACTTTCTATTCATCAAAGAATTCACAAAAATATTAAGTAGCACGCTTATTTTCTATATTGATAAGAAATGTTTCTAGCGTATATTAAAAAGATTCTGAAATATCATATAAAATATCATGTAACATAAAATTCACAGGAAAGAAAAAAAAAGAAAAACAGAAAACACATTTTACAATATTGCTGTTAAAAATAAAGCGCCATCAAATAAATGCAGCTTTGCTGAGAACAGGAGACTTCTTTCAAAAACACTTACTTTTGAATATTACTATAAACAGTCCTTTTCAATTTGTCTAAGGTGTTTAACAATAAAGCATGTTTTGAATGACAAAACTAAAAGGTGGAGCACTATCTACCAGAATATCTTTCATGGTTGAACTTTTAATAGAGGCTCAAGTCTGAAATATACCCCTCTTGGGAGCCACGCTGAGCTCTCCATGGTCATGCCTCAAAGAGCTCCTCATTGTTTGGCATGTGTATAAACAGTCAGGCCAGAGCATGCACATGACTGCCACCTACATAGCACATCACATCTCTGAAATACATATATGGAAATAAACGTGATAAGCACGCCAACAATGCCTTAACATTTCATCACAATCCCCACGACGGCCCGATCAGGTGTCCAAATAAACAACCTTGAACAAGACAAATATACAAGCTGTTAAAGATTTTGATCTAATAAATACAGAGTTTTAACTACTTTCCAATAAAACAAACAAAGGGACCACCATAAAGCACTCCAACAGAACAATAAAGCTCCAATATGAAAAGTGATTAGTGTTTTCCACTAAACTAGGGCACCTCATTGCATCAACTGACATCTAGTGGTCAAACATTGTCAAGCGTCTCTCCTTTGAATGCATCATCAGAGATTTAGAGGTCTATGGTTACTACTTTTCTAAAGACGTTCAGTACTTCTGCCAATAAATTCAGACTTAAACGCACGCACAGGAATAAAACGCTGAGAGACAGACAGATTATGCAAAACTGCACATTCAATATAATGAAGATGTTGTCTATATGTACATATATATCCACCTATAATTTAAACGTGCCATGTTATTTGACTAAAACATTTTTTTATGTATCTACCTTGCTGTAATAGTTATACCTTTTAAATTTCGCTGCAAAATCTAACTCTAATATAGGCAACTGTGTCGCAGAAACAAATGTCACCCATAAATTAATAGATTTTACAACTAATTAAAGTAGACTGACTTAAATAGTACTTTTTTTTTTAAATAGTGCAATGTAATAATCTTGATTATTTACAACTTCGAAATATTTAGGCTAGGCTGAAAAAGAGTAACAACAACCCCCCAGTCCTACCGTGTTCTTACAAACCAATAACGATAATGCAACGGCTAAGCAACATAAAACTTTAATAACTTTGCTCAATAATCTCAAACGCAAACTTTTTGATCTCACGCTGTGCACGTCATCATATCACTGTCAGCGTACGCCGCGAGGCTGAGCGCGTGAACTTTACTTCTGTGTCACTAACCTGCAAGTCGTCTCTCCCTGACACTTTTCCACAATAAATCCCAAGCTTTGGACGTGGATTCTCTGAGCTGCTCGCTGAACGATCGTCTGAGTGTCAGTGTGAGAGACTTTCGTTTCGTTGTCATCGTCAATCCGCGCTCATAATAATCAATCAATGGCTCCCGTTATTTCTCAAAGATACGTCCTCTTTTTCACCTGCCCCGCAGCCACAGACCGCAACGGGAAACTTTTTCAAAAGGTAAATGCATAATAAAAACAATAATGTGGTAACAATCTCCCAAATAATCCAGTTTGGGACACGCGTAGGTTAAAGACGCGCAGCCGCTGTCTGGAGCCGCCGTGTTTCAGAGCAGATGTGGGTTTGTTTGAAGTTTCTGCTTCTGCTAGTAACATACGACCACTCTCTCTCTTTCTCTCTCTCTCTCTCTCTTGCTCTCTCAAACACACACACACACACACACACACACACACACTCTTACTCTCTCTCGTTCATCACTCTCACTACTAGAGGACTTCATTTCAAACCTCACCTCACACACTTCATATTAATTCCTCATTCTGTTAATTTTTTTCCTGCTAAAAGAAATGCTACATTTGTAAAAAAAACAAAAAACAAAACATACAGTATATGAATATGTAATATAAAAAAAATAATAATAATAATATATATATATATAAACATAGCATGTGTGTGTGTGTGTGTTTGGGAAAATGTGTATTTTAAACATAAATATAGCAATAAATATAAGCGTTTGTGAACAATGTGTACTAGATTTTAAAATACTAATAAATACAAAAAATAGTAACAACAATATATGCCTTACACATAAGCCTACTTCTACAATAAAACTCATTCCTCAAGGCAAAAAGCCCAAAACTCTACTCATAAAAGCAATATAATAATATAATATAGCATAAAAAGTAAATTAAAGTTTAAGGCAAAAAGGTATATAGAAAAAATGGTCATGCTGAGGAAGGATAGACATACTATGAGCACTGACCGCTCATTTAATTATGGACCTCTATGGTTTCCATTTTGCACTCAGCATGGCATTATCATCATAACAGAGAGGAGATTGCTTTTTGTGACAGGTTTGCTGTCAAAAGTTGTTTTATACTGAGATGGGAAAAAGTAGGTGATGGCAAAAAAGCGTGTCTAATGGAGAAATGAATACTTTCATATAAAATGACTTCTGCATGCAGGGAAACTCTTAACTGATTAGTATCAGAGTCTCTTCGACCAGAATCAAGGAACTGTTATTAAAAGAAAGACGTTTAGCTTGCATTAACTTTTCTTTATAGATCAGAGGGAAGAGTTACACAGCCAGTCATGTGTCTAGGTGTGAAACAGGTATGAGTGTTGCCTTTATCAAGGTGAGTGTTAATGCGCTTTGAGCTTTATTCACTAATGGAGTCATCTGATGGGAAAAACCTCCTGGGAGAACATGAGGGTCATCTGCTGTGCCTCAGCTTATGTGTCAAAGGTTAAAGGTCAGGGCAAAACATTTCCCTTCTTGCGGGATCTGCAATGGAATGCCTGGATTGGCGATCTGACCACCTAAAGACAAGACTAGGACTTAGAGGTTGACCGATATAGAATCTTTAAAAAGGCAGTGTATTGTTTGCGTGTATATATATATATGTGTGCATTTCAGATATATATCTTATAAGTGCCTTTTACACTTTAATGTTTTATTGTTTTTTATTTTACAGTCCTAAAATACATATGATAAAAATATATGCATGGTCTATGTTATATTTTACAATCTATCTATATATATATATATATATATATATATATATATTTTTTTTTTTAATAAAAAAAATATAAAAAACACAGTATATATATTAGAACTCTATACTGTGTATATATATATATTAGAACTCTATACTGTGTTTTTTATATTTTTTATTTTTCATTATTTATTTTCATTTTATTTATTTTATCAGACATACACTAAACTAAAACTAAACTACACTAAAAATACATAAAATATATACAAATTATATAATAATAATATCAATTCTATATTTATTTTAATCATATGCATTTTAGAAATGCATATAGTAAAAATTATTTATAATAAATTCTATTTATTTATTTGTTGGGGGTTTTTTCGACATATTTTATTTGTTTTAATAAGGACCTTGATTTTGCTATTGGCCAATTAAATGCTAAAACATTTTTTTCCACTTCAGTTTGTTTTTAATAGATAGAACATTTTTACTAACCTCAATGTCTAGCCTGAAGAGGTTTAAAAAGTGTCAAGATAACAAAAAGAAGACCACCTAAATTATGACGTACAGCTTTCTATTCTCAGATTCATTTGTCTTACATGCAGACTGCTGGACGTTTAATACTGCAAAGTCAGGTCGTGTCTGTCCACCTCAGCAACTGTCTCACTCCATCACTGCTCCAGCTGGCTCTCCTGAGCCCTTGATCTCCTGTCTGTCAGCAGCTGATCTCTTCGAGAGACCCATCACTTTAAACTTCAGCACAGGCTTTCCATTATAAAACCAGCCCACGGAGCAAAATACCAAACCAGCGGTCAGCACAACCTCGATGACTCTCGGCCTCGCAGTCAAAACAGTAGATGCTGAACATGTCATCTCCTGTCACAACGCATTTCAAGCAGTCAACAATGAAACAACCAGAAAGCATTAAATCATAACTTACACAAGCCTATATGTACAACCTGATACCTTCATAACCGTTCCAAATGCTTCATTAAATAAACTGATCTTAGAGATTAAACCCGAAATGGATATTGTGAAAGAAACGAGCCGGACCAGATGTGGATCTACGAGTGCTTATATGAAATAACTGAATAATTAGTTTCACAGAATTACAGCGTAAACCCTCAACGTTATGAATGTCACACAGATGGTTGAGCTTGAGCATCAAGAAAACTCAATGGACATCGGCCAGGCAGCACATTAGCACAGTAGCTAAGCTGGTATCTCTGCACTCTCACCAGCATCGAAGTACGCAATTGAAACCACATGGATCTTCAAATGCCGAAATTCCTTGTTTAAAAATATTTGGGCCTATTTAACGCTAGCCTTTAGTCGCTGTCTGGTCCTGCTCTAACTAATGGGGTCACGCGGGTCAGATTCCTGATCAAAGACTTTGACAGGAAGCCCCATGCTCATGGCTTCATATCATTCCGTCATGCCCTCGGCATCATTCGGGAATAAGATTGTTGATATCGAGGAGATTATTATGGCTAGACTAGGAGGATACACAGCAAGCAGTGACATAAATGAGGAAGTGGCTGTGAATGGGTGTCCTCATAAACCCAGTGGGGCTGCTTTTTTTGACAAGCACTCTTATCGTCTCTCCAAACGTGAATCAATGAATAGTTAAAGAATCAACAGCTACTGCATTCTTGCTAGTAACTTGTGACTGAACAAACAGAGCAACTGAACAGAAACAACAACAAAAACAGTGAATTAACGAATCAATTAATAGTAAACAAATTCAACAGCTACTGCAATATTTTCTTGTATCTTGTGATTAAACGACGAGAACAAATGAATCAATGAATCATAACATAATTAGCAGCTACTGCAGTATTTTGTTTGTAAGCTGTGATACAATAAAAAAAAATTAATTACGGAATGACAAACAAGCAAATAATCGAATGAATGAACCATAACAGAATCAATAACCAGGCTTTTTGTGAACCATTTGAGTAAAAAGGGAAAAAAATGCAAAAACAATCACTGAATAAATGAAGTAATAGAATAGCATTTGCTAGCCACTTGTGCCTGAATGAACTGAATGAACAAACAAACTGAATCAAAGAACTGATCTATTAATAGCAACAGAATTAAATTTGATCAAATTTGCTAGTCACTTGTGAGAGAAAGAACAAAATAATGAACTGAAGAAACAGACAGACAACAAAAAAATGAATAAAAGTAATGAACAGCCAAGTAAATGAATGAATCAAATGAATCAACATCAATTCAGAATGAACTAATGACTGAACAAATAAAGAAAAACAAACCAACAACTAGCTGTATCAATAAATGAATCAGTAAATTCCTTTTGCCAGGATGCCTTCAATATCATTTGGGAATAAGATTGTTAGTACTCAGAAGATTATTATGGCTAGACTATAGTGACTATGAACACACACAGGAAGCAGTGACGTAAAAGAGGAAGTGGCTGTTAGAATCGAATGGCTGTCCACACAAACCCAATGGGGTTGCTTGTTTTAGCAAGACCCAATCAAACCCTTATCTTCTCTCCAAACAGACCCTTTAGGCTGCATATGTAAATACAACACACGTTGCTGTTCCTCTTTAAGGTGCAAACTAGCTGAGAAGTTTATCTGAAAGGTTCGAGCGCAATTAATCGTCACTAATGCTTGTGTCTGTTCCCACACATATAAATAAAAAATGTGTTCACCGCAAGCGGTTTCATTTAATCTGTGCTATGAATTATACATCAAACCGCATGTGATCTTCTCTTGCACCTCTTGTTTGTTTGGCTACGAGCCCAGAGACTTGAGCTCCAGACTGACCACTGAGCTGGAATGAGAATAGGCCCAGATGTTGAGAAGCTGGGCTCCAATTGGCCCCCTCACTTG
The DNA here is from genome assembly GCA_032353835.1 of Enteromius viviparus. Classification (NCBI taxonomy): domain Eukaryota; kingdom Metazoa; phylum Chordata; class Actinopteri; order Cypriniformes; family Cyprinidae; genus Enteromius; species Enteromius viviparus. The sequence continues at coordinate 20,026 of JAUCNO010001843.1, read as the reverse complement.
GCCGTGAGGTCCCAGGCCAGGCTCCAGGAATCCTCCAGGGGGATCACGCTTCCCAGCCTAATGCATTCAAGGCGTGGAATTCTCCCCCAACCACTCTTTTGCTCCCACCCACACATATGGGCCCATCATATGCATGCACTATAAATTTCCTGTGCAAATATTCCCAAGCCAGAGCTGCAGTTTTCCAGGGAAAATCACAAATGTAATGTATATGGGGCTTGAGGGGGAGGAAAGACCTTAAAGAAATAGTTCATTGTGATTCAAGTTCAAGTGTGATTCATTGTGTAAAACATCACTGTTGTTTTTGCAAATAGCTGTTATATTAAATGTGTAAGTGGCTGTGGTTGCATTCAGAATAGCATACTTGCATATTATTCTTCCTGTTCCTGCAAGTATATGTGTATACTTGTAGGTGCAATGCATTCAACCACAGTGACTGCCACAATCATTTTGTGTTTGTAACTTTTGACTGAACAAACACAAGAACTAAACAGAATGAGCGCATGAAGTGAATACACAATGAATACAAAAAGAATCAATGGCTTGTAGAGCATCAGAGTGAATCAGACACTTAAGATTTGATCGGAACATTGAAACATGAGGAGCAGAATTCCACAAATGAGGCCTCAAGACAACAGGAAGTCATAAATCGGCCCATGATACCCTGTTGCCTGCCTGATGCAAGCAGATCCAACAGACATTGTCACAGAACAGCTTGCAACATTAACACAAATGAACACTTATTGAAATCCCAACTCAGGAAGGAGATTGTCAATATTGGGCAAATAACCAAAATAAAGGTCAAAGACACAGGAGATCATTGTCATTACATGGGTAAAATAATTAAATATTTTGTTTGGATGGATGCCCCTATTATGGATTTTTGCAGTGTGTAACACAGCTCTAAGTGAAAGAAAATATCCTGCGAAGTTTTAAATCTGAATGTGTACCGTGTATAAAATGATTGCCTTTTAAAAGTAAGATTCTGAATCATTGAAACGGGTCGTTTTAAAAACGTTTAAATTAAATATTAGCATATTGTCCGTCCAAGTGTTGAACTTTTGCTTTGGCATGAATGAAAATGCAAATTCATTCTTTGCCACTTTTGGAGCGTTAAAAGCTCACAAAAACTACTTTAAATAAAATCGGCCAATCTCCAGAGAGGTTTGGAAAAACGAATCATTTGGGAGTCGTTTGGAATAAGGAATAAAAAAAATAAATGCATATAAAAATATATGGTTTTTTCACCATGTCAACATGTTGTTTGGGACACCCAAAATCAAAAAATGATTCACAACCCATAATAGGGGTACTTTAATGTAAAAGACCAATGAACGAACAATAAGTGAACCTAACAAACAACTGAATCAACGTATGAAGAAACATTCAAATCAATGAATAGAAACCGAATCAACAGCCACTTGTGATTATTCCGTGAACAGAGCATGACTCTATCTCCTTAGCACAGTAAACTAATGTAAACTAGCACACAAAAGAGTCCCACACACACACACACACCACACATACAGACGTCATGAAGAGGCCAGAGGGGGTCTGTGAATGCTATTGTTTCACTGTTTCAAACTGCAGTATGACAAAGCATGTAATGCTGTCAAGTCAGAATCTGTTAGGACTCAACCAACCACAGAAATCCATGGGAAAACATTTACAGTCACACACACCACCTGGCTTCTATTAGCAGAGAGGGGATTATAACACACACACACACACATAGTGCCCTCTTACCCAATTTGCATGTGCGCAGGCTGTGATTTGTGCACTGGAACACACTGTATGTGCCTGTGTACTGTATGTGCAAAGTCACATTTTAATGGAAATTACTCAAGCTGTCTACTGGCTGAATGCAATGTTAGTGGTTACCATAAGATTTCTTTCAATCACATAAATCCAATGACATTTGTACAGTTTGTACAACTAAATCCAAGTTAAAACAACAAACAAGATGTTCTGTTTCTTCTCATACCATCTTAAACCTCCTAAATAATTAGCGCACTGTTAACTAACAATGCAATGAATTAATAAGAAGGTGATCGAGGTGAAATGTTCAGTGCAATACCTAAGGAGCTCAGTCGAGAGCTGAAGTCTGTTTATTCTCTCCTGCTTGATTGCCCAGCCAAATTGTTTAATAAGCACTTAACCACAAGAAAGCCCCGCTATCCCACAGGGACAGAGCGGTCTCGCAAAACTGTACAAGCACAAGCTTTAGGAGAAAAAGAGGTGTTTGGATAATGCTGCTCTACAGTTTGGCCTTCAGAATATTACATTAAACAATGCTGCAACCCAAAACACTGCCAAAAGTGTTTTATAGTACAAAAAGTAACCAAAAGTGGAATGTACACTGCAGTGGATTAAAACTAATCCACAAAAGGACAAAAAATATTCAAAATGACCAATTCATCTTTATTTTATGAGTGTGTGGATATAAAAAGTATGATTTTGAGGGATTTCATTGCTAAATTACAGGACAGGATGGCCACAGTTTGCAAGTAAGGCTCAAATACTGTACAAATGCAAACATATACATACAAGTTTGGACGTTTTCTTTTATATGTGTTCAGGAAAATGACAATAAAGACATTAGCAACATTATAAAGACATTATATTTCAACTTTAAATAAATGCTGCTAGACACACACACACACACAAAGTTCCAGCTGCTTTAATTGTTTTTAAGCATTTACACATCCTGGGATTTGCAGAGCACTGCATGTAATTGGTGGGGATTGCAGAGGTGACAAGTCTTGCACAATGGGGCCTGATCCAAATTAGTGGCCGTTCAGTCCCTCTACGACATCTCCTATTGAGAGAAAACCACACTCTGGCAAGCATGAGTTAATCAAATTATAGGGGAATTATTGAGAAAGATTCCTTACCGCAAGAACCTGCGATGGTGCAGTAAGAAATTAAAACGTTACATTATGGAAATTGCTTTTTAAACACAAAGGCATGGCTGTAGGTAACCAAATAATCCATCAATCCTTACACGAAAACAATCACAGGATTTATAAACCTATAAACGAAACTGAGACCAAAAAGCAATTCCAGCATTATAGCATTCCAAAGTGCCAGTGCCAGCAATGGAAGTCACAGGAAGCCACAAGCCATTTTCCATCTTTCCACATGTGGAATATTTCATGCTCTCCCTGTGGCAGAACAGCCTGCCAGGCCACATGACGACCTGGCTGTAAATTTAACTCATGATCTCATTGATTTGGGCCACGCAGGAGCCGAGGAAGGCTAAAAAAGATCACATAATAACATAATCGCATGAACCAATCCATATGCGAAGAGAACGACTGTGCTTAGTGACAAACGCTTTCAAATGAAAAACTATTCATTAGTGGCGCTTGCTAAGACAAGCATCTAGTGCACTGATGAAACTGTGGTATGTAAATAGCCCTGCACTGGTTATGCTACAGACATGAATTATACAACAAATTGTGTGGCTTCCAGACTGGAGATATGATGTTGCTTTATAAGCAATTGGTCTTAAAGGGACAGTGCACCCCAAAAATGTAAATTGTCAAACACGTCAATCCTATGGTGGCCAAGTGGAGTACAACACAACATAATCTACACAACACAAACCAAATCTGCACAACACAATGAAAACAAGCCGGAACATATGAAATTAGCATAGCACAAGAGAAACAAATTTGCACAACACAACAAAAACAAACTACTACATCAAGAAATTGGCACAATGTGATGAAAACAACAAATTTCGTTCTATTGTGCACTACTGGGCCACCTACAAACCCTGAACTGACCCAGGGTTTCTGACCCTGAACTGAAAGTCAAAGTAACCAAAAAATACAAAAAGGCTATACAGGCGAAATAAATCCATGCGAACTGAACAATTTCATCCAAGTCTTTTCAAGAGTCGTAATTGTTTTATATGATGAACAGATTTGATTTAGGCTCAGGTTTCATCATAAATACCTTAATTTGCCTCATGAAAATGAACCTAAGTAAGTTATGGCAGAATCTTTGTTTTTGGGGGACCGTTTTTACACTGACAATAAAACAGGAAGGATACAAGTCATATACTATAATATGGACCACAATATGATATGAAGGACCAGTATGCAACCACACAGAACACCCTAGCAACCACCAAGAACATCTTAGCAACAGAATAGCAATGTGTTAACAACCATTCCGGGTTCAAAACTATGATTACTGGGTTCAAAACTATAATTTTTTTTAAAATTTGTTTTACAGAAATACACCTAAAAAATGTCTAATTCCTAGTTGAAGACATGAGCTAATGTAGAAGAAAAAAAACAACTGAAATTTACTTTTCCATAGTCTCTTTAAATCTTATTTTTATTGCCAGTCCAGAAAACAACACTTTTAAAATGCGCTGTTGGATATTTCCAGGTTTTCTTAAGGCGAGACACTACAGTTGAATAGGGCAAATTTGACAAATAGTACCGTAAAAGTTTACCAGTTGATTACTCACATGAATAGGAGAAAAAAAATGTATTGCAAATTTTATTTTATGTTTAAATATGCAAAAGAGGCAATAGCTCATTAAATATGCAGAAATCTGCATATATTTCCGGTACATATATCTGAATATAGGATAAAGCCAGGTGCAAAATTATTTTTAGAAGGGATTTAGGGATTTTAGAATATCAGCTTTCATTACCTAGGAAATCAAAATATATCATCCATAGCCTTAAAAAATAGCAATTTTTGCCATATTTTGTCTTTAAAATGTCACATAAATCAGGCCAGGAATGATTTATTAACAAATCCCTCTGTAAATATCTTCAGAATACTAGTGAGAGTATAACTGGGAAGTTTGGTGTACATACAGTAGGTGCAACATAGGCTGAGATAGTGGTACTGGAAAATGACAAAAAGCTCATTTAGAGATAACAGCATTTGAAGATTTAAATAGGGGAAGAAACTTAAGGTCACAAGTAAACAAAATGTTATAAAAAATAATAATTTTAATGTATTTTTTTAACATCTTCTTTATAGTATTTCGAAAGAACACATTTTGAGGGACTAAACTTGCCCAAAATCTCAAAATTGACCACTGCATAAAATCTGTTATGTTTTTGCTTGCACTGTCTTGCTTTAAAAATCCTTATAGAGACACAATGGCAACAACCCAAACTATCTTTACATCTCCAAGGTCTGCAGAAAAATAAAAAGGTTTGTCTCATTTCAGTCATAGTGACCAAATGGAGGTATCATGGAAGATTTTTGGGTTACTGAAGCTGAAATGCTTTTACACATTTTTTTTTTTACAATTTGTGAGGGATACTGAGCCTGTATGTTCTCTCTTGTCTTTTAGAGGTCTGTTCCCATTAGGCAAGCTAGGCGCTGTGAACAGAGAAGAAAAGCTAAACGTTCTGGCTGCCACTCAAACAACCACATTACTTCTGTGCAACCAAGAAGTATAAGTCTAGTTCAAACAACAATCTATAAAACTATTGCTGTCAAAGATATCTCAGCCATCTCACAGTGAAAATAATGATCTAACAGTATTTATTTATTTTGCTTCTATGTGCGACTGCAGCCAGCTACTCTTTTCTTTTGACGCGAGCATTTTCAAAGTTGTGGTGGAAACCAAGGTCATAATAATAACTTCTAGCACTGGGTTATTTTCACAGTTCCACCCTAATTTTGAGCACAATAGGTTCCAACAGTGGAAGTGGTGTGCGAAAATATACACCCTACGATATAATTTCATTTGTAAAAAGACCAACCAATTTCCTTCAAGGATTTCACTCCCTTTCATCTCACAGTAAATCAGGCATAGCTCTCCTGGTTTCTGTCTTGAAAGGGCCTCAAGAACAGAGGGCTCCTTAGAGACAGGCTGAGATAGGCCAGCCAGACGGGATTGCAAGGAGAGCGGCCGCAGCTGTTAGGGGTCACCCTCGCTGGCCAGTAAGAGCTAGGCATCCTGGGTGAGAAAAAAAGAGCCAGTCTAGAAAGCAGCTGGCTAGAGAAAAGAACCTTGAGAATCATCAGGAACACAGGGAGTCTAGAAGGGTTTACGTAAACACTGCTGGCATATACAGAAAAAAAGGAACAAGAAAGGAAGAGGAAAAAGGAAAAGTTAGAGTATGGGGGAAAAGAAAGGAAAACTAAGGAATAGAAAGGCAAAGGAAAAATAAAAAGGAAAGATAATGAAGAAGGAGGAAAAAGAAAAGGCATGAGGAAAAGGAAAGTTGTAGTGAGGAAATGCTGAGGATTATGGGACAGAGGGAAAGCTACGGGTGATTAATGTGCACTTAGTCTTCTGGGCATATCCGGTCAATACAAATTGCATTAGCTAAATTAGCTTTGCAGGGTCGATTTTAACAATGAAGTTGGAAATGAAATTGATCATTAGGATGTGACTGATGCAGAATAAAACTAAAACAGAAACACAAAATCAATGAGGCATATAAACATAGCATGCATCATACACAAAGAGGCCAACTGATCATTTCCTTACAGTGACGTTTGAATGGATCGTTTTTGTAAGAGGTCTTTTACTTTAATGCAGTGGCCCCTATCATGAAACGTTTTGTTTTCAGTAGAATCTGATTCACAGTCAGTTTATTATAGCATAAATCTGGCTCTAAACTGCGCTGGTTTTTGTTCTATCTGTAGAGGCAAAACTGCTTTACAGCTTTATCTAATCAACTGAGGACAAATTCAATCTGGATGGATGGATGGATCGTACAAACAATAGAAAAACGGATATAGATTTGTGCATGAAACCATATGAACGTTTTCCCAAAAATTCACAGTTCACAAAAATTCTAAATTTAAGAAAACTTAAGATCAGAATGTAAACTTTGACGAGAGTGGTGAAAGGCTGTAAAGAAAGATTGTGTGTAAAGCCACGATATGGAGATGTTATGCAAATAAAATGTAATGTGATAAATCATGGCGATGGATAATGTTAGTTGTACATTTATCACAGCTAACGCACTTGCCATTATTTTAACAGAGGGAGAATATTTAGCAAAGTAGCACAGAGAACAATTGTCTGGCCACAATCAGCTCCAGTGTGCGTATTGAAGATGTAATGCAACAACGGAGTAAGCAGTGCTATTTATATATTGGCAAGGAAAGACCCTTAGACTTAAGAGTAGCCAAGTATGAGGTGTTTCGTCCGGTGTCACACACTTCCAGCTATATTTAGCTACACAAAACTTTTTTTTTGCTGTTTGATACTGCATACTGCTGTGTCTTATTATATTATTATCTTGATTATGAACACACTGGTTTGTAGTACAAACAGTTTAACCATGCTGCACTTTGTTATTCTTCCAGTTATTTCCCTACAACAGCTTATGAAACAAAATTCATAACAAAACACATTTACAGAAACTGGCTTAATTGATTGAAAAATAAGGTGGACAACACAATTAAAGAAAAATAAAACTACTTCCATAGTAGTTTAGCGAAATATTCATTAAAAAAAAAAAATTCACGGACGGACGGACTGATGGATGGATGGATGGATGGATTCAGTGTGGTCATTTGGAGATCTTCCTCCTAACTCTGATTATGAGAACAGAGTGTCCTGAGTAGAAAATGAATGCCTTCAAACTCCCTGAAGTCTCTTTGTTTTCATTCAGTTGTTGAATGGCTTTGGGTTTTCCCTGTCAGAGCAGAAAAACGACATTCTCTGAGAGAGCACACTCTGTGTTCAGCACTGTCTGTCCAGGTTCTGGCTTCAGCACCAGTGGCCTCTAGCTGACAGTTCTGGGTCGCCTTTTACTCTGCCTCGTCTCCGTCATGTCTCTCTTTGTGAGACGGGAGGTCTGACAAGGTGATGTTTACCATAACAAAAACACCATGCATTTCTTAATACAGCGCTGAATGACGGGAAAGGACAGACGGCCAATTCCAAAGCATTAAAGCCATTTCATCGCACACAAGAAAACATGAACACAGTCTAGTCTAGTGGGTTTGGTTTTTTGCCAACAAAAAAAAAGCATATGGAAGATTTTCCAGGAATTAACCCCACCTAGTAAATGGTTAAAATGATAACTGTATCCTCTCTTCTACAACATAATCATAAGCAATGTGGAGAAGAGGTCAAACTATCTGTTTATATCTGAGGAAAGACAAACATCTGAAAAAAAAAAATGAAAAAAAAAATGAAGCGGGTCAGAGGGGTTGAGTATTTTTCCATATGTCTAGCTGTTGCTGTTTCTTAAACATGAGAAGTGAGGAATCAAGTCATCTCTGGTGATCCTCATGCAGCATTAGACATGGATTATTAATTCACATCTTGTCATAAAACTGGCATCTCAATGTCTAGACATGGATAAAAATTGGATTCTTCGAGAATATCTATCAAACCTTTTAGAGAGAAGGGGCTTGGTGCTCTTTCAAGGAATCCAAAAAGTGAGCTGGTTCTTGAGTTCTTCACAGGGGTCTGGCGCTGGTCTGCATCAGAGCTAATGGTCTTTTACGAGGCGCAGGGATACTTCTGTTTATAGGACCCTGCGGGGCTGGTGGGTGGGTCAGAGTGACCATTATAGACAGGAACTTGGTTATGTGGCCACAAAGTTGCAATTCTTGGAACCAAAAGCATTGGAAAACTATTTCACTACACCTTCATATGCAAGTAAAAAAGTAAATATTGTTTTAAAAAATACAAAAAAAAGTTTGCAAAAATAAACAAAATGTAAATTATTTCTCAATAATGTCTTGTCTGAAATTAAATGTTTTAAAGGGTTAGTTCATCCAAAAATACAAATACAATCACCATCAAGTTGTTTCAAACCTGTATAAATTTCTTTCTTCTGTCCAACACCAAATAAGATATTCTGTAACCAAACAGTTGCTGGTATCCATTAACTTCCATGGTATTTTAGTCTTCCATATACAAAAGTCAAAGGCTACCAGCAACTGTTTGATTAACTACATATTCGTATAAATTCAAGATCATACAGGTGTGGAACAACCTGAGAGTAAGAAAATTATATTTGTTATATTATATTATATTATATTCAAAATTAACCTTTTTTTTTAGCAGTTCACACATTCACATAAAAAAGGGACATTTTATGGTACACAAATAAAGAGAAAAAAAAAACTTTTTTTTTGGAATGGAGGGAGGGATTTTAAATGTAAAAGTGTTATATAAAGTGAAGTGTTTTAAACACTTTAAAATAGGTAATACTTGTTAACTATTAACTACATCTTTTTTTTTTATAAATTCTTAATTTGCTGCATTAATAGTTGTATAACTAATAGTAAGGTTGTTAAGTGTAGGTATTGGATTAGGGATGTAGAATAAGGCAATGTAGGGTATGTGCTTAATTAGCATTAATAAATGGCTAAAATTCTAATAATGCTAATAAGCAACTAAGAGGTGCAACCATAAAATAAAGTGTTACCGTAATTCAAAGTTCTTTTGAAAACTTTTTTTCTGATAAATCATGATAAATGATCTCATGAGTAAATCCGACTTTTCAGGTATCATTTGTCATTAAATACTTTTAATAATACAGAAAATGTATCGACAGAACAGAGTCAGAGTCAGTTAAACCATTGCGTTGGAAAATGATTCGAAGCGCTCATGATTAATTTCATTCAGAACGGGATTTCAAAGCACCTTACGTGAATCATTTTAACACAGTAGTCAACATTTGAAGTGGTTCACTAAACTTGTCCTTAAACCAAAACAATACTCATTCTTCTCTAACCATCAACTTTTATTATTCACTTCAAATTTTATATACACTACCGTTCAAAAATTTTAGAACAGTAAGATATTTAATGGTTTTTAAGATGTTTCTTTTTCTCATCAAGGCTGCATTTTTTAGATTAAAAATCTAAAAAAAATGTAATATTGTGAAATATTATTTCAATTTAAAATAACTGTTTTCTGTGTTAATATATTATAAAATGTAATTTATTCCTGTGATACAAAGCATCATTACTCCGGTCTTCAGTGTCACATGATCCTTTCAGAAATCATTCTAATAT
>JAUCNO010001841.1:18165-34455 GCA_032353835.1 Enteromius viviparus | reverse complement strand
CTAAACTAAACTAAACTAAACTAAACTAAACTAAACTAAACTAAACTAAACTAAACTAAACTAAACTAAACTAAACACTGGAGCCGTGTGGCGGTCCTCCCCTTGGCAGTCCCGGTCTACTAAAAGAGCAAAATTTCTAACAGCTACATGGTCGTCGAGCATGTCCTCTGGGTTGACGCTCCGACCGTGTGCTTCTGGGTGCGGAAGTTTCCTTACTTCTGATGATTGGTCACGATCGCTGTCTTACGTGTCTGGGCCTCAGTCATGCCAAGACAACTTTTGCAGATGGCTCACTGTGAGCGCATGTCCATGGCTTTGCTTAGATCATGGCTTTCTTTTATTAGAAGGCCTACTTCGTCCACTACCCCTTCCGGTTCGGCGGGCCGTAAAGGCTCTTGGGCTGCATCAGCTAGTGGCTTGGCAGATCTCAGAGTTTCTCGCGGCGGCTACAGCCATGCTCCTCAGAGCCCTCAAGGCTGGATGATTGAGCGGAGGTCCCCCCGCGTGAACCTGGCGCAGATGAGTGACACCAACAAAGTTTGTTTTCTCAACGCACCTGCCTCCCAGGCCGGCCTCTTTGGCGACACTGTTGAGAACTTCGCCAAAACAGTTCAGAATGTTAACCTCGAAATGCATCCTCTCTTGTATTCGTCACCAGGATTGGTTTGCAGCCATCGACCTAAAGGACACGTACTTTCACGTCTCAATTTTGCCTCGACACAGACAGTTTCTGCAGTTTGCTTTCGGGAGTCAGGCGTATCAGTAGAAGGTCCTCCCCTTTGGGGCTGGCCCTGTCTCCCTGCACCTTTACCACGATAGCGGAGAGTGCCTTTACCCTTTTGTGGGCGAAGGGTATCCGCATTCTCAACTTTCTTGATGAATGGCTAAAACTAGCTCACTCGAGGGATCTGCTGTGTGAGCACAGAGACACGGTGCTTCGGCATCTCAGCCTGGGGCTTCGGGTCAACTGGGGAAAGAGCAAGCTCTCCCCTGTGCAGACTATCTCTTTTCTCGGCATGGAGCTGGACCTGGTCAACATGACTGCTCGTCTCACACACGAATGGTCACAGTCAATATTGAAATATCGAGTCGAGCTGAGGTTTTTGTCTTTAAAAACCTCACTCCTGATTGCGCTCACCTCCGTGAAGAGGATTGGAGATCTGCACACATTTTCGGTCCCATTTTATCTGACCCGCCATTCTTCAGGTTGCCAGCGTTTGGGCTGTGACGTTTTTCATAGAGACCCCATGAAGTCAGTCAATGACAATGTCATAGTGACTGACTGAAAGGGAAAGTCTTGGTTACGTAGGTAACATTCATTTCCTGGAGGGGGGAACAGAGACATTGCGTCCCTCCTGCCACAGGCTGGACAGCGCCTGAGAGTCTGTTGCGATTGGCTCCTCAGCAGGAAGCTAATGATGGTTTGCGTGGTGCCATATTCCCGGATATCTGGGGGAGTGGCTTCGCATGCAAAATCCACCAGCCAATTCCCATTGGTGTTTTCTCCAAAAGTCAGAATCGATTGGTCTCTCAAGCGGGACCCCATAACGTTAGTCAATGACATAATGTGGAGGGGTGCTCCAATTGATCGGCTCCTGAGCACTATAATTAAACTTACTTCTATTAAAGTAACCCTATTTTACCATTTCCAATATTACCCTTCATGCAATGTGTATGTGAATGTAAACGATCTGCAGTTGTAAATTCCAAAACTGCACGACAAAGTTATTGTCTCTCAAAATAAAAAAATCCAACTCCTATCAACCTAAACTAGTCGTTAGTAATTTGAATACCACTTCCGGGAGCTACACGTCACGTCGTAACACATTTGAATAATACCCGCGAACAACTTAACCCATACTTAATTTTACTGACTGTGCTCTGCACAGTAGACCAATCGCAAAAGACTTGGCCATCTGACTAATCAGAGCTGAGTAGGCTCACAGAAAGGTGGGGTTTAGTAAGAATATATCTTAGAACTACTACGAACGAATCATTTTGAGAAACACTGTAAAATGAAGTGATATTAAATGCATATTTTGAGAAAACAAAAGCGTTTTTACACCTTCCATGCATGCAACCCTATTGTAGGAGACTTCCAAAACAATATTAGGAGCCTTAAAAACTGCTTAATAAGGGCACTTTAAATAACTTGTAAAGTTATTTGAAAACAGGATGTGTGAATCACCCTGCACTGCACAGCTGACACAGGAATTCTCACTGGCACAATAGAGGCAGGGTTGCGTGGTCACTAAAGTTTATAAACTAATTTTTTTTTTTAAGTCTTGCCAGTGTTTACAAACTTACATACTTGCCAGGCTTTATGCAATCAGAGGCACATTTAAAACTGGAATATAACTTGATTTCATTCATGTTTCATATAACCCCTTTTGAATTTAAATCTTCCATCAAAATTATTTTTTGACATTGAATTATTTCAGCTGTTCGGACAAAAGGATATATATATATATATATATATATATATATGATCTGCCTCCTGCAGTATCTTCACAGGCTTTAGCCTAGTGGCCAGGACAACTTCTTTAAGTTTACAGACATGACATAGTGAAGCAGTACCATGATCAAATTTCTTGCCAAAATCTACCCATTCCACTCAAATTAGAAAACATTATTATGAGGTAACCATTGTGAATCATGCTAAAATAAGGTGACAGTTTAGAAAACTGGCTGGTCATGTACAGTACTTAAAAATCTTAAATATAGATTTTGAATCATTTTTAACCGAAAAAATTACAGCAGCTTTAAATAGAGACCATTTGTTTAATATTTTTTATCTAATTATTATTATAAATAATAATAATAATAATAATAATAATAATAATAATAATAATTAATTTCATTATTATGTCATACTGATACATGAAGTAAAGTGTTTTTGGTCATACTGTGCATCTCTATAAACAGTTGAACCTGGAGTTTTATTTCAGAATGTGTACACACACACACACACACACACACACACACACAAAGAAGTACTTCGTAAAAGAACAAAAACACAAAACCCTACCGTAAATGTCTGTATAAAATTTAAAACATCAACATCATAATTCTAACTTGATATCGACAGCAAATAACAACTTGCTAAACATCTAAAGAATCTTTCCACAAACCTTTAGAACAAGAACAGCACAGTGCAATGCCCTGTCACTCACAGTTACTATGGCAACCGGCGTCCAGATTTAGCCCTGAAGAAAGATGCCAATTATTCTTTGTATTGACAGAGCATGATAGAGAACATGTGAGACATCCTGCCAGCTCAATTTAGCCTCTGAATTAGTATGTGGCTGCCCACGTGCAAACTCTGATTCACAATGCGCTGCAGGTGGTCTTAAGATCTTCTCTAGTTTGTTCGTTTAATACATGTATAGCGTAATGGGTTACCTCATTTGTCTGTTCACTTGGACTATGCGGACTGTGCAGCCTTATGTATAAAAGGAATAGGAAAAACTTTAAATATTACCTAATGTTATACCTCTTACTATTACACTTTGTTGCATGTTCCTGAGGGTAGGGGTTATGTACATTTTATGTAAAGCTGATTCTAATTCTTACCAGCTGTTTGTTGTAGATCTGTAAAAGAAAATACATCCCCCTTGTGTAGTATATTTCAGATGTTGTTTAAGCTAACCTTGATTACCAATTTTTGTTCATTTTAACCAAAAAAGTACACACTGCAGCTTTAGCAAAATGTTTTTCATCTTGGTTTCTTTAAATTGCACTTTAGAGTGAATTTCTCTTCTTTTCACTTTAATTCAACTACATGTGGAATTTAAATTCACACTGATAAATGGAAAGGGAGCCAATTATTCACTTATGAACTTTGCAGCGCTCAGCTGCATATGGGATATGCTAAGCTAGCAGGCTAATCAGCTAACAGTATGCTAAGCTAGCATTCTAAAACCGTTCATGACACCAATTATAATGGATGTAGTCTATCCTCTTCATACACATCTACAAGAACAGCACTCATCCAATTCCACCACCTACACAGACACGCACATACAAACTCACACAGAACCCAACAAAATAAGAACTTGGTAAAAACATTGGCAAAAAAAAGTGATTTTCAGGTATAGAGAGGGAAATAATACCAGTCAGAGATTGAATGGATCCAAACAGATGCTTGTCAGCTAAACAGAAAGTAAGGCAGCTAGTGGGTTGCACTTACTTCTCGGCAGAACTCAAATCAAAACTGGAGGCTTTCTCCAGTGGTGGAGGAAGAAGAGGAGGGGTGGTGGAAAGGTGGAGGTGGGTTAGGTGAGCATGTGGGTGTAGGGGAGAATTGAAAGGCATTTTGCATACCTGCAAGAATTGGCATGAACGCTCCTGCTGACAAGCCTCTGCTTTCACTAGAGCCTTATCTACATTTACCGAGGCCTTCTGGTAGACTTGACGTGCTCTGCTCACCGTGAGAGAGGACGACCACGAGCTCTTCTTCACGAGCTGTGAGGCGTCCACGCTCAGCGGGATGCCCGTGCACGTCGAGCACTTGCCCAAATCATTGCTGCTGCGGGAGTTTTTAAGTGCCTGGTCATTGATGGTGTTGTAGGCTTCCAAAAAGTACTGCGACTGTGACTTATCCGGGTGACGGCCCATGGTCATGACGCCTGGTGGTCCATGGTGAAACAGGCAGGCCTCGCGTTCCAATTCATCCGAGCTCCAGTAGCCAGAAGGTGGCGTCCTGTTCTTGGGTTCAGCCGACTTGCAGCGCTCCCGGCTCTTGCTGCGCTTGCGGTGCCGAATAGCAGGGGGTTCTCCGTCGGGGCTGGCCTTGCCTCCGTTGATGCTGCCCTTGCCATGGCCGTGACCATGGTGTGGGCCCTCTAGTGAGTGGGACTTGGTGAAGAGCTTCTGAACGGAGTGCACCAGGTGCCGGATTCGGCCAGGGCTGTCGCTCCGTTGCTCCAAGGCTGCGGCTGCACGCTTGTACTGCAGCGTGTGATAGCCGTCCCGAGGCACTGGGAGTTGCCGGTCAAACTGATCCAACAGGGTGACTGGGAGACGTTGCTGACCCTTGTTGGCTGGAACTCCTCCTCCGGTGTAGGGAACCAGAGCAGTATCATCCTTCAGCTCGTGCTGTGAGCTGTAGTGTCGGCGGGGGAAGGTCCCGTAAGGCACCACGCAGTCGGGTTGGTAGGGGCTTCTCTGGGAGTAGTAAGAGTGGTCGACCGGGTGGGGGTTGTCGATCTGGCTGATGAGGTAGGGCTTGTGATCCAAGTGGTGACCCATGGAGTCAAAAGAGGGGTCACAGGTCACCACGTGGTGGTGGCTGCGGCTGCTGGATAAGCCTTTCATCACAGAGATGGAATCATCCAGCGAGGGTCGGAGGCATCCACGCACAGTATGGCTCCAAAGTGACCTGACGGTCTGCAGGGAACACATAGAAAGACATAAATGACCATGAGCTAAATGTGCTAATGTTTTCATGTTTTGTTTTGTTTTGCTCTGTGGGTCAATAATAGGATACTATTTTCTTTTTTTCACAGATATTAATTTATTTATAAATACAATTCACAGATATAGTGACCTGAATATAGCTCAGATCTGAACTTTGAATTCTGAATTAGAATTCCAAGGATAATATTATAATATTTACAGAAATATTTACAGAAATGTACAGGAACGACTTAGAGGGGTTTGGACACTTATTTTGTAATATACTGTAACTCTGATTGGATTTATCTGCAATAAGAAAGTCACACACATCCAGGAAGCTTCGAAGGTAAGTAAAACCCAGCCCAATTGTCATTTTGGTGAACTAACCCTTTAACCCCTTCACCAGCAAGTACCTGTTCAATAAAACCGCAATGGAACCACAATCACTTTGCAAAGAACAATATGAACACATACCTAACCAAGCAGAGCTGATCTGATCAAATACCTTGTTAGTTCAATGAACATCTGTGTTTGACATTACACAGCAACAGTCAGGCTCTCAAAATGTTTTTTTGTCTGACAGTACTTGAAAGGATTATTCAAGGCTGAGAAGTCTTGACATACTTTTCTGTTCTTCTCAGAGGGAGGGGAAGAAAGCTGAGATTCAGATGATAGACAGACAATGTAAAAAGAAAAGTAGTATTGAGAATCACAATGAAGTATTCAAGAGGAACTAGGTCCTTTGGTGTTCTGTTATGTGTTAAACGTTTTTTATTATTTCAATGTTGCCAAAGATTTCAAAGTTTTTGAATTTTTATTTTAAATTTAAAAACAGACACACATGCCTAGATACTAATTAAGCCAGAGCAGTTCAAGTGCTTTTAAAGGTAAATGACACAGTATTTTACTTTTACTATTACTATTTACTATTTACTAGTACTATCGACATAGTATTTTAAATTTCTCTCCGATAGAAGATATGTGGCTTAAATAAGAAATGGTTTTTACACGTCCATATACAAACCTAGGATTTGGCTTTAGAATGAAATGAGCCGTTTTAGAAGGGTCATGAATAATAATGTTGAGCTCTGCGGTGATTGGCTGTTTCAGGATGCTAATTTCAATAGCTCACATAGCAGGGAAGAGACACAGAAAGGAAAATATATATTTTTATACAATTTAATAATTTGAAATACAATTTTGCCTTCTATGGCACCTTTAAAAGACTTTTTCGACACAGGCTCAACATGTTAACTAATGACTGAATCAATCAACTAATAGTACAACCCCTAGAACATTACTTTTATTTAATCACCAATCACACCTACTTTTAGCCGCTCTCTGTCAGAGTCATTAAGATCAGTGCGTGTTGAGCCTGATGGGACACAAGGCAGCACTAAGTCTACTGGGGCACTATTTCAACATCAAGCTTGATCATTACTCCTAGAGCCTCTGATTTGAGAAAATCTCAATTTCCTTTTTATACCGATGTCTTTTCAGATGTTGTCTTTTCAGATGAGTCCAGGCTTTCATCAAGGCTCTTCTTGGAAAGCTTGCACTCAGTAATTGCTTGAACTTAGTTCTCAAAAATCTAAACTGATTGCCCCATTTTTCAGTCAGGCTTTATATTGTCTATCTATTATCTATCAAATTAACTGGGATAAACCACTTTGTCAGGTATGTGATGTTACTGAATCACTTATGTGAACAACTTTGTCATCCCAATTTTGGGCTTTTTTTAAGGCATACAGCCAAATGTGGCTAACTGCAGATGGTTAGCATATCCTCATTCAGCCACACTAATTGCATGACGTTGGATATGAAGAAGAACATTTGTTCCAAGAAAGAGAGAAAGAGAGAGAGCCGCAGAGAGAGTGAGAGAGAGCCAACCCTGTTATTAGAGAGGTTATTACTGGGCCTTGTGACAGTCTAATGGGAGGGGGCTGTTGCAGCTTGGAGTGCAAAGCCACGAATCTCAAACACCTACATGCCACACACTCATATCACACATACACAAACAGGAAGAGAGGAGCTCATTTACAGCAAATCTTTAGACAGCCAATTGCAAAGTCACTGATTCACATAGCACTGGGGTTCACATTTGCACTGTGAATGTCCTTTAATGTGGTGTCAGCATCACCTATCCTATTCATAACAACAGGCATGAACCAGATACACATCACCTATAGCTCATGCTCTGTACATAACTATATATATACGTATGACCAAAGTTACATCTTTTGAAGGGATTGACATGGCAATGATGAGTTTTCATGTGTCACTTGAAATTTGTCAGGGAATTTTGAAACCAGTAAATAAAAATAATGCAGTGCAAGAGAGCCTTGATGAAAAACAGCTCTCCAATTGCCAGTTATTAATTAGCACAATATTATAGTGATCTAATGCATTATATCTGCCGTAAACATTCACAGATTATAGGAAAGCACTTTGTGGGCCATCCCGTTAAGTGTGCCTTCATTTTGCAGTGCATATAAAACTGACATATTAATGTCATATGCATCTTGATTAAGCCATTCCCCCTCAGTCGTCTCTGGAGAGATGCCAAATGAGAAAAACTTAACAGCTCCTGTGGCTCACGTCTTGGAATTGTATTCCGTCTGCAATGGAAATGGGTCATTGTGACAAGTGGAGTGTGGATTGGCCATGATGTGATTCCCTGCAAAAGCTTTCTAATGGAGACTAACACCTGCCACCCACCTTCCCCTAATACTGGTGAATCCTCTACCATTCATAAGACAGTGACGCCAATTCATTGTTCCCCCAGTGTTGTTTTTCTTTGTGCAGTTTAAAAGTGTAATGAAATGTGAAAAAAATGAAAAGTTAAAATACGAAATCACTCAAAGATTTAGTATATTATTATATATAGTTTTAGTATATATAGTTATATATTGAGAGTGGACTGTGAGTCTACGATGTCCCAGTACTATGTCATTATATGTGTCACACTCTAGGTTTATTTTTATTTTTTGGTGGCTACATAACTGGCTTTAGAAAAGAAGATTACAGAGTTTTTAAAGATAACATATAATTGTCTTACTAACATATTAAATTATGCAAAAGTATATTGAATTGAATATATTGCGCATACAGTAAGTGACCTGACAATATTAGCATTTTATAAGAAAAAATTTCTGGATTCAGGATGCATACTTATTAGCATGCATACTACACGCATATTGGTTATTTTTAAACCCATATTAATGCCTTATTCTGCATGACCATATTTTAGATCGCTTAACCTAAACTTACCAACTACCTTACTAACTATTAAGGGGTTAGTTTACCCAAAAATAACAATGATCCCAGATCCAGAAACGTAGCAAAAACATCGGTAAAACAGTCCATGTGACATCAGTGGATAAACTTCACTTTTGCAATGCTACAAGAATTATTTTTTGTGCAAATAAAACAAAAATAACATAATTTACTCTTCTTCCATGACTTACGTCTTCCTCCATTTTAGAGTATCTATTTCTAACTATTATTTTCTATTTCGTCATTCTCTAACTGAAGTTGATCCACTGATGTCACATGGACTTTTTTTAAACCAGTGTTTTTACCAAGGTCTTACGGTTTGGAACGACATGAGGGTAATTATGAGTAATAATGAGTAATTAATGAAAAAAATAATTTTTTTTGGATGAATTAACCTATTAATAATTAAGAGTTTATTCAATTAATGGAATTGCAATATTACTCTATATCATGGAAAATTGATTCCACTGTCTTTTATATGCAGCTTAAGCATAAGCTCACAAGATGTGCTGGAATGTATGTTGGGCCATATTTTTATGGGTGACTAAAAGTATATTCTATTACTGCAGTCTTGCATGGGCAATGTCCATCTGTCTTTTTCGTGAGTATTAACGAGAGAGGTTACACAGCATGAGTAATTAGTCTCTGAGGGAAAAGGGTCACCACACAGTGGCTGAACAAATGGGAAAAAAATATTTAAAAAAATTATACATACTGGAAAATTAGAGCAAGAGACACAGTTATGAGCACATTCAAAGTTCATATTTCACATTTTGAAATAAACATATATACTGGACACACAATGCATAACACTTTTACTAGTACATTTTCCTTTTGATTTTGGACTGGGATCTCCATTTTTTTGTGATGTACCTATTAATGAAACAATTGGAACTTTGATTTATTTTCACATGTCCTGATCATAGAGAAAGACAAGACTACAGTTCAGAACTGTTACTTCAAACAGTTTCTTGTAATTTGGTGATGCTTGAAATGACTCTGAGCTCTCGTACAGACAGCAGTTGTGACAGAATGGGATTACTATGATGAATTGGGAGTGCTTTCCTCCTGATTTAATGCTGTGGTCGTGGGCATCCACAAGCGTGTGGAGAGACAACACTTTTTTTCCAAGTGGTTTCCAAGCCACTTAACAGAGACGGAATAATCACAATTTTGCATAAAAAAATAAATAAATAAATCAGACCTGCATTCATAACATTCCTGATACAAAAAAAAATCTCCAAAAGAAGTGCATATACTAGACATACTGTACAATAGGTCAAATCTCAGTTGAAAACGATGACTGAAAGCACAGTGCTAATATTTCCCTCTCTGTTCCGCTTCAGGAGATGAGATCCATGACCACTTCTCTCCTGACTTCCTAAGTCAAACCCCAGAAAGATCCATGCTCCCTTCTGTTCCTCACCAGCCACTTCTGTCTCCATCCACCCATCTCTCTATCAATCTATTCTTGCCTATCCTTCTCCCTTCGGCTGACAGACTTGGCCTTCAAAACCCCCAATCTCAGTAGGGAACTGGATCCTTGACTCTCCTCAATTGCTCATTTATCATTTACAAATGAATGAAGGTGCACATATCAATATAAAGATGACCTACATAGACTTACAGTAAATGTTCACACACACACACACACACTCACTATAGTCACACACACACTTGTGTATCCATGCAGAGAATGATGAGCCGATAAAGATGTGGGTCAGAGGGATATTGATCCCAGTCCGGTGGTATACCGCTGGAGGCAGCGTGATTGATAACATACCAATGACCAGGATGATATACTGAAATTTGATTTGTTCCTAAAACAATATCCATCTGACATTTATACATCGTTTAAAGAAAATGGATAAGCCTATGAGAACAAACGCATTAGTTATGATCAATGATAATGCAAGAAAAAAAAAAGGTTCATAATCTATAAACCTTCTGACAAATTGCATTGTATGTCTGGGTTATCCTGAGGTATTGTGCCCAGAGAAGAGGGTTTTAGAAGCGGCTGTAGTTGTATCAAGACTTGTGTAATTAGTTGGCTCAGCTTTAGCTGTAGTGAGGATGGCAGAGCTACTGAATCGATGCAAAGGCCTATTGTGCATTTTGGTGACTCAAGAGCCTCTGTTTGCAGACTTCCTGTGAGCCAAAAATAAATTCAACTTGAATAGATTTCCTCTCTTCTCATGCAGAAATCAGAGAAGCAGAGGGAATGAGATAGAGAGAGAGAGAGAGAGAGAGAGGAGAAGGGGTGTAATGTTCATTAGCTGTCAGGAGGATCTGGTTTTCATGGGCCTGCGTTTCTTAAGATGGGAAAGGTCATGTGTCATTGCCGGATATGACTGTAGACTCGCTTGTGGGTCGTTTATATTGTACAAGTTATTTTGTGAATCATGTTTAATGGATCTTTGAAAAGAGCTCAGATGCATTTGAGAGGTCAGGTTAGCACTGCAAAGATAGCACTTGCTGACAGATCAGGAGTGTCCAATGATGCTTATTCAAAAGTAGCCATGTATTCTGCTGGAATAACTTTATAAATATATCACTAATGCTTTTCTATTTTGCACATTCTGGGGGCTTTTAAAAGTATAACATTTATAGAAGAATATTTATATTCGAATATTCATTTAAAAAAATACTCATTTAAGACTATTCTGGTCACTCTTTTTTGTAATCAACACCTACGGAGGACTGTAACAGTCCTTCTAAAGACACTGAATCATTTAATGTTACACTCAAAAAAAATATTCTCCATCAATGTTGACCAAAAATGTATGTCATAAATATAACATAACTGCTTCTGAATACCAGAAAATAATTTCACAACAGAAGCTTATTTTTTGAACAAATCAGATTATATTTTTATCTTTAATTATTAAACCTTTACTAATTTAACTATGCACTGGAGAAGAGGATTATTAGTAAAAACAATAGTTTATAGTTTACCCCAAAATTATGTAAATTCCACCATAATTTACTCACGTAGGTACACACCTGTATGCAGAACACAAAAGAAAATATTTTAAAGAATATTGGATGTTGGTAGCCAAACTTTCTGGTGACCATAGACATTATTGAGACATTTCTGAAAATATATTTCAGTAAATATATGTTCCACAGAAGCAAAAGTCATACGGATATGAAACAACATAAGGGTCACTAAAATCATTTTGTCAACTATCCCTTTCAATGTCAGGGTGAGGAAGCTATTGTAGAGCTATAAATGGAATATAGTGTACAATTTATGTTCTTGACCTTTGATACTTGTATAGATACTTGTATATAGCTTAAAATATACAGACTTCATTCAATGAGAAAAAAAAGAGGTCTTGCAGTATGTGTTCTTCAGAAGAAATAAAGTCATACAGAACAATATGCCAGTTGTACATCATGGCAGTACTTTCACTGCATTAAAGGAACACTCCACTTTTTTTGGAAATAGGCTCATTTTCTAACATCCCTAGAGTAATACAGATGTGTTTTACCGTTTTTGAATCCATTCAGCCGATCGCCGGGTCTGGTGGTCCAAAAATTAGCATAGCTTAGCATAAATCATTGAATCCGATTAGACCAGCTAGCATCGCACTATAAAATGACTAAAGAGTTTCGATATTTTTAAATTTATTTAAAACTTGACTCTTCTGTTTTCGCATTTTGTACTAAGTTGTGGATTTTCTAGGGTGATATGACTAGGAACTATACTCTATTCCGGCATAATATCATTGCGCCTGCTTAACTCATGGTATGGCAGCAAAATTCCTTGATTATTACGCCAGAATGAGAGGATAGTTCCTACTCATATCAGCCTAGAAAATCACAACTTTGCATTTTCCGCCAGTCTTAGTACACGATGCGACTAAATAAGAGTCAAGTTTTAAATAGGTTTAAATAAAAGTAAAAATATCGTAACTCTTTATACATTTTATAGTGCGATACTAGCTGGTCTCATTGGATTCAATGATTTATGCTAAGCTATGATCATTTTGGGACCACCAGACCCGGCAATCGGCTGTATGGATTCGAAAACGGTAAAACACATCTTTATTATTCTAGGGATGTTGGAAAATGAGCCTTTTTCAAAAAAAAAGTGGAGTGTTCCTTTAAGGACCACATATTTTCATATTTAAATAATTCAAAGTAAAATCACATAGAGAACAATAAACCCCTGGGAAACTGCAAGACTCACAACTTAGTAAACATTTCAGTGCACTGCATTACTATAAACATGCTAATGAAACTAACTTTCTTTTTTTCTAACCATGAAAACGTGTAACGGCCAAAACTATATGTTTGCATGCATTACATTATTGTGCAGTGTGCCCTTTAAGAGACTGATCACTTCACGTACAGCGTGCGCTGTATGGTAATGACGCAGAATGACTACATTATCACACCTGAAAACCACTGCAGATGAAGCTCTGTTTTCTGTTATTATTTTTCGTCTTTTCTTTCATTTGTAACGCCCTGAAAGAGTTACTCTCTCATGTATGAGAGGAGCGCGTTTGCTGTGTACCAGCCATTAAACGTGTGAGACACCACTTTTCGTCTTCTTTTATTTACCGAGTAATCCGGCTCAAAGCAATACAATCGAACATGGTGTTGTTTTCATACTAATAACTTTATCACAGAATATTTGGTTTCGACAGCACTAACTTCATTTTAGAGTAAAAATATACAGCTTTCTGTAGATATAACTCTCATGTATGCGAGTCACGCTTTCGCGGAGTCTCAGCTCATTTGATTGACGTTTTTTAATCTGAAAATCATGGAGACAGAGACAGCAGAGAACGCACCCTGTTCATTTTCTTTATTTACCAAAAGCAGAATGTTTTGTTGATATTGGGAGTGTATGCAAAAAAAAAGACCCTTTACAGATTTAAATGCTGCATTACTCTTATATGTGCGATCATATATGACAGAACAGTTTCAGTTCTTTTCTCTGACATCTGAAAAAACACGCTCCCGCCGGCGGGAGATTTGACCTCAGACGGTAATATCGAATTATTAACACAACAGTACCGTTAACCGACAATGTTACTGAACGGTCATTTTGTAAACTAATTTACATTTTAAACCAAAGAAAATTGAGTCTTTGAAAAGATATTCAAAAGAGATTTGCGAGTTATTTGATACAGATAAAACAGCACGAGCAAAAGTGTTCATAGCACTCAATTAAATTTTGGATCACATGAAATGCTGACTTTCTAAACATTAGAAAACGTTTGGATGAAATTGTAGGTCTTACCTAACAAAGTGGCAGGAAGCTGCACCTTTGCTGGTGGGCTGAAGTGAATAAGATGGTATCCTTCTTCTACCTATGATGCAAAGCTCGGGCAAAGCGCGGGCAGGGAAATCACGCGAAGTATCGCGAGATTTTACATTGCTACGCTATATATTTGCTTTACTTGAACGTGAACAAAACAATTAAATGTACCCGCCCTGCATATCACTTAGTTTCTACATGATGCATTTACACTCAACTTTAAAACATGAGGCAATTATTTTAAAAGAAACCAAAACTATTACTTAAATAAAAAGAAGGCCATGTTCTGTTTTTTCAGTGCATAACACCAATCCTGGACTACACTGACGAAGAAGAAGAAGAACGACATAACGACAGCACAAACCAATGTGGTTCAAACTATGGATCTGCGACACAGGTACTACGGTTTTGGGAAACAGTCATGACAAGTTAGTTAGTTTCTTCAACGTTACATCGCACTATAGTGGTTAAGCAACGAGCAACGTCGTTGTTCGGGAAACGCACCCCAGGGCAATAAAACTATTTACTTCTCCAATCTGTGGGAACGATCTGGAGAGAGAACATCTGCTCTCTGTTCCTGCATCCATTCTTAGGCCCCCCTCTGTACCTCTGATCAGGTCAATGAAAGGTGACTCAGAATTGTTGAGAGGAATGTGCACAATGCAATATATATATCTTCAGAATTCATAATCATAACATACTCATATTTAGTATAATTTTCATGGTCTCATTGTGGTCAGAAATATGGTCTCACTCTTAAATCAGTGGAATAGACCAATAATAAAGATTTCAAATCTGAGAAAAATTCTGTTCCACTGATGAGGATCTGCCCCCAATAAAGTCTCTGTCAGATGTTAAATCTCTTCCCCCCAGGGACAGGTGACTTTGTGACATCCCAACAAAATGCTTGGGGGAACCCTTTGGTTACTAAACGTTATGACTGTTTTGTTAGGATCTGAGTACTTAAAGAGAACTGGCCAAAAAGTCAAGGAAGCTTTCTGTAACCAGATCTTCCCGCACAACAGTGTGTGTTTCTCTGTTGCCAGGTATGACTCTCTGAAACATTTTCTTATTTGATTTTACATCTTATGCTGATCAGTTGTGTAACTATCTGTTGATATATTCTTTTGAATTGATATGTTGATTGTATGATTTTAGTTGATATTTTGCTATGCCTGGCACGATAAATTTAATTTCTTGATTAATTTTAAATTGGTGAAATCATTATTTCGTGTAGGGTGTGCGGAGGCAGGGCGTGCATAAATATCACGGCCATAGATATACAAACTGGGGGCACAAAGATCGAAGCAGTAGGCGCGGTCCGTCTGGCGGACCTAACATAGCCATTCGAGAGAATGCAAACTTCACCATGAACTTTTATTCTGTTATCTCATTCAAGAATGTGTATACAATGTGTGTACATGACAGAATGTCTCCTTTATTTTTACTTTTAATTATTTTTATTATTTTCAAAAATAATCAAAGGAGGGATTGAAGGATTATTCCCTAAACGGAATCAACATTAATGTTTTACATTGCAACCACACCCCAGTATTCAACATTTGGTTTGTAAATGAGATGAGGAAACGAACACACAGATGAAGACTTGGTAATATTCAGGTAGTATTCAGGTAATGCTAGAGTAGAATGAGTCCACTTTGCAAGAACGAGCTCACACAGGGACTGAGGTTTGTGGTTTATATGCAGTGTTGTGCAAGTTACTTCCAAACTGCAGTACATTATATATCCTATTACTTGTTACTGTTATTAAAAAGTAATTCCTTACATTACAATATTGCTGAATTAAAAGTGTAATGCGTTACATGACTCTTGTATTACTTTTGAGTTACTGTGGCAGAATCAAAATATAATAATAATAATAATAATAATAATAAAATACAAGTGTGTGCTTGAAGGAAATGTGTATGTAGTAAAAAGAAATATATATTTTCTTTTTTACCGAGCGGAAGTAATTAATTATCCGGAAATGGAAATGGTATTTAAGGGCAAGAGCTATTCCTAGTGGTAGGATGTGAACAAAGCAATACAGGATACCTGAGTTTAAACCAACGCCGCCGCGGCATTGTGGAGACCTCGCTGTGTTTGGGTCGAGTGGATCGTGTCAAACCAAGAGAGTGCGCGATCAATTGTGTGTGCGTTCTGCACCTCTGAACACCGGCTGCAAAGCGTAAAGAGTCTCTGATGCGGATGAGGAAGCGGGATTATAAGGTGAATTTCTGTGTTACATCACGCAAAAAGCTCCACGTTAAAAGAATTGTTTCCCCTGCCATTGGCCGCTAGCTATCCGCACATACATATTGCACGCACACACTTTCTGCCGCACC
>JAUCNO010001841.1:1172-18065 GCA_032353835.1 Enteromius viviparus | reverse complement strand
AGTCCAACAGACCAATATTGTGCCGTGCGTGATTTCACATTGAGCCGTATATACTACACACAGCTGTTGTTCACTGATGAGCTGCGCAGATTCACACTGATAATGAACATGTTCTGAGCTCGTCAGTGAACAACGGCTGTGTGTAGTGTATTCGGTTCAATGTGAAATCACGCACCTGATGGCATTTATCGCTGATTACATGACGGCTTTACTGACAAAACGCGCAAACAGATCGGTCGATCATGGATCGGTGCATCCCTACTTTCAAGTACATTCAGAACATTAGAAACGCTAGTTTGCGCTCCAATATAATCCGTCCGCCGAAACTCATCCAGTTAGAAACGTTCCGCGGTGCAAAAATAAATGCGATTAAAATGCGTTAAAAAATTTAATGCGTTATTTTTGTGTAATTAATTAATCTAAATTAACATGTTAAAGTCCCGGCCCTAGTCCTTTTAAAACTCTTGTGTCTGTTTACAATGAAAATTCACACCCCAACACATGCAAAAATGGCAATATCATAAAATACAATAAAACTCAATGGTTTGGTTGGAAGAGAGACAGACTGCATAATGACAGAGGCAGAGAGAGGCTGTTGATGAGGAGAAGACAATGGCTCATCATTTCAACCAATGGTTTCTTATTTACAGCAACTGGGTACATTGTGCGCGTTCACGTGTAGGTGTAGGGGTGTCTCAATTCTGTTTTGGTTGGAGGGGTAGGGGGAAGGGGAAGGGCTACATAGCCCTTCAAACGAAGATTTTTCGGGACCATACTTCAAACGAAGGGCTAAGAGAAATTTCCAACATGGCTGCTCACTCGAGCAAGCAGACCCCTAAATGTAAGTAAATGCAAGTCTTGTGTTTGTGTTTAGGGTGATGTTCTGTAAAGAAACGTTTGCAAAAAAATCGCTAAAGTTTGCTAGCGGATAGCACTGATTGCACAATATTAAAACATCATTGGCTTCGTCTCACGTGATTTGCTGAAGACAAATGCAAAAAAATCGCTGCAATCCACACAGCTGCTATGACTGACGGAGACATCTTGGAATTTGTGATAAACATCGGTGCATGTCCTCTGACGTAATGTTAAGCTAGTGACAATGGATGATGATGTATAACAGTGGTGTAGTGGTGTCCGATTTCTTAGGAGAAAATTTTTAACCTTTCCACTTCATTTCAAGGGGCAAGGGGTAGGCAAAAGGTTAGAAAATAAAATTGGGATTGGGCCTAAATACCATCATAATTGAGTGCATGCAGAAAAAAAGATACAAATTTAAATTTAAGCACTTAAGTCAGTTAAGCCCATCCTTTTTGATTCAAGTGTCTAGCCAAGTGTTTCTTATGACCCGGAGGAAATTGAAAATACTTTTAAATCAAGCTTAAAAACACAGCAGGGCAGGTGCCTGCTGGTCTGACGGTGAGGGCTTTGCTTGGCACTCATAGTACTAAGTCAATGTGCAGAGATGTGCTTGTCCTCGCCTGGAAGGTCGACTGACCCCGTCATGAAGGGTTTGTTACGCCTGGGCAACTAGGGGATTTCTCTTGACAAGGTAGGAGCCATTAAAGCACACCTTGTGCCTGTTTGGCTGTGTAGCCCCGAGTGACCCTGTCTCTGTGAATCACAGCTGATGATATTCATGTGCTGAGAACACTGGGGATGAAGCTCGGGAGCAGGCAGCAAGGCTGTAGGCGTCTGTACAAATGGATCATGCGGTGATGTGCTGCTCTGGGATGCGACCACTATTCATGTCACAGCATTAGTTTGGGTATTTTAGAGTTTGTTCTCCAGGTAGATACTGTTATATGTGCTGCTGAATAACATGGCCTAAAAAACTCTTTGAACTCTTTAGTAACCATTATAACAGATAATACATAAATTGTATGTTGCATATATTGTATTTTGTTTATTATACAAATTATATGGAAATACTTTCTGTAAGAAAAGTAAATTAGCAAATTTAGTTTAAATGAAGGATTGCAGAAACGAGTACACCCTAGATTTAGTTTAGCAATTTTCTAGATGCTTGGCTCTTCTTGACACTGAGTGTGACACTGAGCATATCTGTGCTGCTGCTGCTGGAGAATGCTCTGATCTTTAATAGGGAGTGTTGCTTAGCTTTTCTCAACTAGTTTTTTTCTTGGGAAAATAAATATCTTCATTGTCATGCTGGAAAAAAAACAAAAAACTCAACAATGCAGACAACAAGCATTTTCTGTTTCAGGTTTGTTTGTTCCATCACACTGTGCAGACAAAGCATAACTCCCTCACACCTTCAACAGAAGAGCTTTACTAGCACTGAATGTCCCTGTGGGAACCAGACACCTCTCACTGTACTCCTTCAGCAACACCAGAACATTTTGGATGCTTTTGGATCTGAAATGACTGACTTGGTCTCTTGAGAGCAGAGTATGGATTCCCAAAAGTCAACATTTTGTAAATGAGGGCCTTGGAGGAGGATATGAATGAATTTATTTTTCTTTGGCTACAGTAGGTAATTCTAGTGGTGACACCAAGCATACATGTCACTTCTGTAGGCTGTGTCATACTCTGTGAGGTGAAGTGTCAATCTTTTAATAGCTTTTGCCAGCTCTGAGACACTTGCATGTTGCTTCTCCTTCTCTTTTTCTAGCAAAAATTCACTCGTCACTAAATTAAAACTTAAAACTTGATTAGTTCAGAAGAACTTATCACAAGTCCATTTTTTTAATGTTGATGTTACTTCTGCTATATTTTACACATAAAACAATTATTTGGTATTCCTCTACCATTGTCCTCTTTTATGCATAAAAATAAGGTAATTTTTACTTTGGTAATTGATGAAGCAGGCTTATTGGAACATTACACAGTATTTCCAAAGAACCCTGACATGTCAGAAGTAAAGAAGAATTGCTCAATTCGTTAGATTTTAGAGAGGGTGTACTCATTTATGCTGTGCAACTTCTATCTATAATTCCTCGGGATCATCTGATAGTAGCCTTGGAAACAATGGTCCCAGCTCTGTAAAGGTCCACAATTTTGTCTCTTGTGTCTTTTGATAGCTCTTTGTTTTTGCCCATGCTGCTACTTAGACTTTGGCTGATTGTAGGGTGCACAGGTGTCTTTATGACAGCTAACAACTTAACCTTTTTCTTTTTAGATTCTGTCCCTCACAGTGGAAATGCATATATGCTGAAAATTGTAAACCCCTTTGTGATTTCTAAGTAAGAGAACTTGCAAAATCATCTTGATCAAATACTTCGTTTCAGTTTCACAGACGAGGCTTAAGCTAGTCCCAGACTAAATTGCATGTTTGAGCTGCCTCAGATGAAAATATCTTGCTCTGGCATATCTTAAAACATGTCAGTGTCATTGTTCTGTGTTAAGAGGCACATCTGTAATCTTTTCTTACAAGGCATTTTTGTAAAAGTTGCTTAAATATCTTAATTTAACCAATGCCTTGTCCTAGCTTAAGCTAAGCCCTTTTTGTGAAACCGGGCCGAATTGTGCTGCTTAAGCTTTTCTTTTTTTTTTCTTCTTCTTCTTTTTTTTTGTGGAAACCATGATATATTTTGTAGCATTTTTGATGAACAGAAATGTCAAAAGATCTTTTTACTTTAATGTAAAATATTAAACTTTTATAATATTATAAATTCCTTTATTGTCACTTCAATGCATCTTTTGCTGAATAATTTCTTTAAAAAAACACCCCACACTTCTGAACACTAGTAACTGTCAGACTCTGTGTTTGGTGTTCCTTGTGTTTTTCTTCCCATGTGTCTGCCATGCCCTATTTGGTCATGTGTTTCCTGTCTTAGTTTAGTTGATTATGTTAATTAGTGTCCAGCCGTGTTCCCCATGTGTCTTGAGTTCTGCCCTCGTCAGTGTCTGTATTTAAGTGCTTGTGTTTGAATATCCTATGTTGATCCTATGTCAATGTTACTAAGTTATTTTGTATGTGTGACTCTTGCCAGTCGTTGTGTTCTTGTTTTTGATTAAAGTTCCCGTTCAAAGTCAAAGTTCTCGTCTTCGCCTGCTTGTGGGTAAACCGTGCCCTATTAGTAAAGTATATCTCATATCCTTTTTTACTTAATCAGAAATGGTGTGATTCACCTTGAGATTGATTGGTTTGGTCTAACTCTTTAATATTAAGAAATCCTTATGAGGGGAAAAAATAAAAATACTTTTGGAAAAAGACCACTTTACAGTTTCATGTTTGTGTGAATTACTTTTTTTAATAATAAAAGCTTAAGCTTTCCAACTTACTTCCATAGTCCCTGATTGTGAAGTTTCTGTTCCTGGTCTGTGAAGGGGATTTGAAGTAGAATCGGTGATCGACAGCGGGCATGTCTCTGTCTGTGGCGCTGATGATCTGAATCACCTAGAGAACAGTCAACTGAATAAATCACCACAGAAAGAGCTTGCAAATTTCGTAACGGCACTAATAGTGTAGAAAAGACAGCAGTAGTTTGTTTGATTGACAGTGCTTGACTCATCAAACCTCAAAGGGATCATTTAAGGTTGCTCACTGCTTTTATGACTCAACCACACGGGGTGGAACTTACGACGGGTGCCCTGACAACTCTACAGACCTCTGATGACAAAGTCAAGCATTCTGAGAGAATGACAGGATTTAACGTATCGGAGAAAAACATCTAGTACTCCATTCCCTTGCAGACATGCAGATCTGTGAAAGTCATGATTTACCTTTAAACAGGTTTAACACTTCAACCAATTATTAACCAATATGTCATTGTTTGGATAAACACAGATAGTTCCGCTCCTAACTCAAGCTATTTGCAAAGCCAATGCTACTGGTAGACTTGCTGGTTAGTGGGAAGAAGTTAAAAACTTGAAAACAAGTTTTTATTATTATTATTTTTACACACAAACATTAGTATTAGTATTAATTCTGTATATTCTTCTTGTCAGCCTTAAAGCATCATCAAAAAATTAAATAAAATAAAGGGGGAAAAAAGCTTGGGTGTGTTTTTAAGTTTAAAATTTTTTTTTATATTGTTGTCATACATTTAAATAATCCAGCTTTAAGATTTAAACATCTTATTAGTACTATTTAATCTCCATTAAATTGAAATAAACAGTATATAAATGATCTACAACTGTTTTAAACAGTTTGATGAAAGCAAAAAGAAATTACATGCAAGCACAGATTCATTTGTATGTATCAAACATACTTAAGTACGTTCAAACCATTTGTTTGAATATTTTGTCAGGAATTTCTAAGTATTGTGTAACAGTAAGTAACTTGATTAATAATTTTTTCCCTGTGAAAATTGCATTTTGTCTTCAAGAGTTTGTGTTGATCGGTTAACTGTCTGTAGTAAATTCTGAAAAGACTTTGTTGTGTAATTTATTCAGCACATTTCTACATATAAGCAAAGGAACTTCAATCTCCGGTATGAAAGACTGAATAGGGAGACACTGATAGGCAGCACTGTACTGGGAGTTGCTCTCTTTCAGCATGAAAGGAGAAGATCAAGGCACAGTTCTCTCACATTAATTCACTACAGAACCAACAACAGGCCCAGAAATTCAAATTGAAGCACAAGTAGATATTCACACACATACACACTTACCTGTCCTACTTTTGCATTTTCACAAACAAATGTCTCATACACGAAGGCGACTTCTGGAGGAAATTCATTGACATCCAGCACTTTGATTTTGACAGTAACTTTGCTGGACAGCAGGGGGTTGTCTGAAAGATCAAATAAAGTATTGTCCATGAATCAGATCAGTGAACACTGCAAAAATGTCAGGCACATTTCAAATTTGAAAAAGGAAAAAGATTTAAAAAAAAAAAGACAAATGAAGAATTAAGTAAGTCTTTGACGTGTTATACTGACATCCAGAAACACTCTTGAGGATCTGATGATTTTGAGGTTGCCTTCATGTTACAACAAATCCTTATAATGCATCCATTGTAGCTACAAAAACAAAATGATTTTTGCTGGATTATTCATATCTTAAGAAAACTTTGAAGTTGTGGTTTTTCATTAGCAAATCAGCATGACGCAAGATAATTTATTTATTTATTTGTCTTTTGACAAATCTCTTATTTTAATTGGATTAAGCTTTTATTTATGATTTAGACTTTTAGATTTCCGTTATGAGTAACGCACTACTGTATTTTCATTATTGTCCACTAGATGGAGATGTGGTCTTTAGAAATGTGGACTGGTATAAATGTTTGTCCTCATTTCAATCTACTCCAGTTATATTATGAAAGTGAATCTGCTTGGTTATCTAGAATGTGCATCTGGATGAAAAACAATCCACCATACTTACTAACTTTTGTAGCTACAACAGTAACGTTGTGTTCTGTATTTTTCTCTCTGTCCAGGGCTTCACTGACGGACAGAGTTCCTTCAACAGGATCAATGTCAAAGTGCTTTTCAGAGTCCTTTCTCCATTCAATAGAATATCTACAAACCAATATATCAAATACAACAACAACAAAAAACTGATCAACCAGATGACACGTCATGTTTAATTAAAGAAATTGAATTAGATTATTTTGGTAATGATTAAAATCAAAGATTAAAATTCAAATAAAGAAAAAAATAACAATAAATTCCCCCAAATTTTGTGATCATAGGAAACAAGACAAAACTAGCCTGATATCCATTGACTTTAAAAATACACTGATAAATACCAAAACATTTAGTGATTTAAATAGTTTTTTTTCATTATTTTATGTTAGAATATTTATTATTATGATTTTTTTTTTATATATATAAATTATTCATTCAGGATCCTCTGATTCATTTAATGGCCCTTCTTAAGGGCTATGCCAGTAGATGGCCACCAGTGAGCCAGTCAGTTTTGAGTCTAGTTCATGACTGATTTAGCCCAAAGGATTTAGTTTTTGAGTCATAAATCTAGTTCAGCTCCATTTCGTCTTGTTCTACTTCTGACTGAATATCTAACTGGGGAAAAAAAGTTCAACTGTTATTGTTTCTTTATTTCCCACTTTAATTGTGAATAAGGCTCTATTATTGGGCACCCTGTGCAGTAAAGCAGTCAACTTTCCAGAAGAATCTTCCCATTATAACTACAAGGTTGTTAGTCGATGGTGTATGCTTTTTCTGAAGTCATCAGCCCACAATATTTCACCTTCCCTCATTAAAGTTTTGCCTCTTTGTATGTTTTCCAAGCACAAATTTGCTTTAAATTAGAGTTTAAATGTTTTGATTCAGCTTTTAGCTGGTGAGATTCTTTCAAGGTTTACGACTCTTTAATGAAGGATTTGTAAAAAATTACTTTGGAAAAATAAATTAAATTAAAAAATGAATGAATGACATAGAAAATTTAAGCATTAACAACAATATTTCCAGAAACAAGGTCATTAAAAAAGTGGATGAGCACTGGTGGATATTGCTTAGCAAACAAAAAACAAAGAAACAGTCACGTCCTTCTGCTACAAGAAAGAGGCTTCAGTGAACAGAAAAAAATAACTGCTGGGTAGGGATTGAAACTTTGTTGTTTTATTAAAAGATTTGTCTAAAAAGATCAAAAGGCTGAAATTCTAAAGCGTGCACAGAAAGTCTTGTGTTAATTAATGATAATGAAAATTAATTTCTGTTGCCTTAACACCAGCTAATGTAGGATTTACCATTTTCTTTGTAAACTATAGAAATGTATATGAGTATATACATTTCTATCAATGCATATTGCTCCATATCCACTGGTACACTAGGAATTTAAATCATTTAGTAAAAATAACTTGATTAAATATAAAATCTGACCCTAGATACTGAATTTATAGAATAATATTTGTAAGCACTCTTGTTCTCTTTGAACAAGATGCTATGACCTGCAGAGACCCCTGTTTCTTTAATATAAGTAGCCCATCAGTAAAGAAAGAGGAAGTCTGCTTTTTCCATGTAGTAATAGACATTTATCAGGGTTGCAATCCTGCTGCTTCCTTTCTGTCTCAGGTGTCTCTCTACCTGTAATCTCTAATCATTTCAGCAAATATTTCAATGACCTTTTTATTAAAAAAAAACAAATATTTGTTTGTCTGGACTATGCAGATAGAGACAAACTTGACTAATGTCCATCCCACAAAGATATTTGTAATAAAAAACTAATGTAACATTATGTCTGTAACCCTCGTTCCCTGAAGAAGGGAATGGAGACGTTACATCATTGACTGACATGTGTCTCTCTACCTGCTCGCCGGAGGTTTTCTGCAATACAAGCAAAACTTCAGCCAGAGTTTTGACTGGATTCTTCTAGTAAGTGCTACTAAAGACTGAACTTCACAAACTTCAGTTCTCTGCTGTCAATCATCCATCATTAAATATCCTATCCTAACTTTTGTAGTTTATGAATAATAAATAAAGCAAACCTGACTGGAAGCTGTCACAATATATAAATCGGATCTAATAGATGTTTGGAAATGTATTATACCCATTATATATTATCTTTTGCAATGTATGTACGTTGCGGAGTTATGTGTGATGCATTATGTACTGTATATCATGAGACATGCAACTATATCAACCAAAATACAGTGCAACAGTGCCCACCCACTTTATTTTCTCAACAGGAATAAAAATATCTGCAAGGTACTAGGCAATCACAACATTACATTTGATCGGAAGCAAAAAAGTATTTGAAAACAAAAAGTCAAAAGCATAAGACTTAGATAACAGTCAATAAAATAAAGTATGGCTGAAGTTAAAGCATACTTTTGGCATGATTTGCTTGCCTCAAATCTCCAATTCGTGATTTTTTGATAAATCATGATTATGTGTTTTTCTCACTAGAATTCTGATGTAATTAAAAAATTAGAAATAAATACGTCTTGTAGTTTACAGTATGTTCAAAATCAGTTTGCTTATAAAAAAGCAGAGTGGGATATATTTACCAGTTCAGTTAACAAAAAGTAAATATTGAGTAACATTTTACACACAATATTGACTGTAACTTGATGTATTTTTGCTCTGTATTTTGAAGTCAATGCAGAATCATCCACCATATTTCAGAGCAACACATAAAGCAGTGGCATTCCTTAAATGAATCAGGTTTCAAACAAATCATTTCAGCAAATATTTCAATGACCTTTTAAAAAATATATATATATTTGTTTGTCTGGACTATGCAGAAAGAGACAAACTTGACTAATGTCCATCCAACAAAGGTAATTTGTATGTAATAAAAGATCTAATGTAACATTATGTCTGTAACCCTCGTTCCCTGAAGAAGGGAACGGAGACGTTACGTCATTGACTGACATCATGGAGTCCCACCCGGGAGACCAATCAGCGTTGGACAAAACGCCAATGAAAATTGGCCAGTGGTTTTTGCATGCCAAGCCACTCCCCGAACATACAGATATATAAGATGGTGGCGTGCAAACCACCATTAGGTTACTGCTGAGGAGCTGATCGGAACTGATCGGAACCGACTGACCCTGAGGTGTCATGTGCCAAAGCCCAGGAGAAGGCACGCTCCGAGTGGAACGGGCTCTCAATCCCAGGGGGTACGCCTCACCCTGGCCTAGATAAGCCAGAGTGATGGCATTCAACACCCAATGGGCTAACCTCTGTTTGAAGACAGCATTCCACTTCTGCTGTCCTCCAAAGCAGACAAAAAGCTGCTCAGAGATATGAAAACTCAGGTGTGTTCCACGTAAAAGTGCAGTGCACATACAGGACACAGCAACTCCAGGGTCAGGTCTGCCTCTTCCGAGGGCAGTGCTTGCAACTTCACCACCTGATCCCGAAAGGGCGTGGTGGGAACCTTGAGCACATATCCAGGTCTGTGTCTGAAAACGTGAGCGTAAGCTGGATTGAATTCAAAGCACTAATCACTGACTGAGAATGCCTGCAGAGAACGCGAGCAGGAGTAAAGTCTTTAAGGATAAATACTTTAACTTGACTGCATCGAGAGGCTCGAAGGGAGCTCCCCATTGTCTGGCAAAGGACGATGGAGAAGTCCCACAAAGGAACTAGGTGTAATCTAGTCAGATTTAACCTTCTTGCACCCTGAGAAACCTGATGATCAGATGATGCTTCCCCAAGGAAAGTCCATCTACCACATCGTGATAAGCCGCAATGGCAGCGACATAGACTTACAAAGTGGAAAGGGGACAGCCTCCATTCCACCTTTTCCTGGAGGAAGGAAAGAACTATTTCAGCATTGACTGTGACCGAGTGAGACCATCCCGAGAAAAGAGATCCTCTGCACAGGGAGAGTTTGCTCTTTTCCCGGTTTACCTGAAGCCCCAATAGACTAAGATGCTAAAGCACCAAGCCCCTTTGCTCGTACAACTGATCCTTCGAGTGAGCTAATATTAGCCAGTTGTCAAGATACAGTAGTTGAGGATTCAAATGCCCTTTGCCTGAAAGGGACTGGGGGCACCCTCCACCATCTTGGTAAAGACGCGGGGAGACAGGGTCAGCCCAAAAGGGAGGACCTTGTACTGATCCGCCTGACCCTTGAAAGCAAACTGCAGGAACTGTCTGTGTCAAGGCAGCATCGAGACGTGAAAGTACGTGTATTTCAGGTTGAGACTGCAAACCAATCCTGGGCTCAAACGCAAGATAGGATGCGTCTCGGTGTCAACATTCTGAACCGCAGCCGGTGAAGGGACTGATTCAGAACGCGCAAATCCAGGATTGGCTGTAACCCATAGTTTTTCTTGAGTATATTGAAATAGGTTCTGTAAAACCCCATACTCATTTTGGCTGGAGGGACTGGTTCGATTGCATCCTTCGCCAACAGGACCGCGATTTCCGGATGCAGGACAGAGGCATCTGTCTCTGAACAAATAGAGGTGAAAAGGACCCCTGTGAAGCTTGGCAGCCTGGCCCTCAGCACTGTAAGCCTTGCCAGCGAAAGCTGAAAGGAGACGCGGGCTATTCCACCAGGAGGCAGCATTTTGTGGGCACAAGTGGGAATCTTGACACTAATGTATTTTTAGACAGCTTTGACATTTATTAAAAATATAAGACTAGTCTTAAAGTCTGTTCAATAAACCTTCCCATAAAGTTTATTATACCAACCTATTAAAATACTAAAATCTGTTGTAGCTTTGTAACACATTGATGAGAATTTCACATGACGAACCAAAGCCCATAACAAACAGCTTTTAAATATTAACATACAGTATGTAGTTTACTGTTATTCACTGTATACCTGCAGTCTTTTTCACTTCCAAATCCGTATACTACTGTAAAATTACACCTAATATCCAATACAGTTTTCACTATATATACTCTAGTAGGTGAACTTACAGTGAACCATTTAACAGGTTTATTTTAAAAATGTTTTTACTGTGTTTTATCATTAAATTATGCAAATAACCTTAAATAAATTCTAACCATATACTAAGTACATTAATAAAGTTCATTAAAATTACTCAGAACTTGTGTAAATGTAATGATACTGGGACAACCTAATATTAAGCGTAACCCGATAAATCTATTTGTTACAATAAATATATTACACAAAATAATTATCACTCATTGCTGAAAAGAAAAAAAAAATCAACATGCATTCAAATTAACCTATAAATACGACACTAAACATAACAAACAGACAATCCAGAGATGTGAAATTTTTACCAAGAGCTGAGAGTTTCTAAATTACTACCACCTCCATTTATGTACCTCCATGAAATATTCATATTAAAACAAATGCTTTCATAAAGACAATGCACTTGTGTCAAGCTCTCAGAAGCTTTTAACATCAACATTGTAGCTAACACTTTCAGGCACTTACATGAAGACCTAAAAAAAAGCAAATGTGCCACATTAAATAAGGTCCACGCTTGCAAACCGCACAAGAAGTTTGTCAGAGTGGATTGAATCAAAGCAGTGCACACTGAAACCAAGATTGCCAAACGGACTAAACCCATGGGACCATGGGTTTGTTATTGTTTCATGTTGTCTAGTATACTTGGACTTGTTCATGTAGAGTGGTTTTGAAAGAAATTCCCACAGGATGTTGTTTATATACACATGTATTTAAAAGTGAGGAAAAGTGTGTGTGCTGCGATTTGACCCACATTTCTGTGTGTGTGTGTGTGCTTCTCACTTACCTAACAGGACTGTTGCCTACATCTAGGTCCTCGGCTGTGACGGCTCCAACGATGATGCCCACTGGTGTGTCCTCGTATGTCTCCATGCTATAAGACAGCCGGCTGAAGACAGGAGGTTCCTCCACATCCAGAACATTCACTTTCACTGTGGCAGTGTCCTTAAAAGGTCCCAAATGTAGGAATCGATGATCAAGAGCTGCGTTTGAAGCTTCTACTTTAAAGGTGTAGGCCTTTCTGGTCTCGTAGTCCAGACGCTGTGAAACAAATAACGAGACATTATCAGTCTTAAGACTGAACTCTGTTTTATTGTCATTTGTGGCAGCAGGGAGGAAATGATGCCAAATTGTTTGTGGCTGAATCTTGTCAAAGAATAACAAAACACCACCAACTTTATTCGGGTCATAAAACTCATGATCTAAGTAAAAATACTTTTCACAACAGAGGGCTCATGCAGAGATCAGAAGCGAGGGGAACGGAAAAGAAGGGCTGCCGCTCACTCAACCCTGGAATCACAGGAGGGAGAATAAAGGGAGAGGAGAGGAAAGCAGGGAGAAAAGGCTTTGGCCAGTGGCTCTTGCATCAGTGTGCTCATTCAGCCATATAAAGGCAGAATTTGGCACAGTCACACCTGAAAAGCAAAGAGTTGTGGCAGCTAAGCACAACCGAACAGGCTGCAGATTTCAGTTCAGCAAAGTCACTTTAATCCACGCTGAAATGAAAAATGCTAAGGACTTTTTAATTATTTTTAATAATACCTATACATATTTGGGATCAGTAAGATTTTTACGATTTGTTTGTTTGTTTTCTTACTCTCAATAAGGCTAAATTTACCTGATCAAAATACAAAACAACAACAAGAAACAATAATATTGTGAAATATTATTCAAATTTAAAAGAACAGTTTTCTATTTTAATATACCTCAAAATAAAGCATCCTATGATGCTAAGCTGAATTTTGATCAGCCATAACTTCAGCCATTTCTACAATCTTCTGTGTCACATTATTATTCAGAAATCATTTATTATGAATGTTGGGAACATTTTTGCACTTTTTTGAGGCCTGTGATAACCTTTTCAGGATTACTTGATAGAAATACAAAATAAAAATAACAACTAACAGTATGCTTTTTATCAGTTTAACACATCCTTAGAGAATGAAAATATTACATTCTTTCAAAAACACCCCAAACTTCTGTTACAAAATATTTCTATTATATGTATTTCATATTTACCTGTGTGTGTGTGTGTGTGTGTGTGTGTACTTGTTTATGCTACATTGTACAAGAATAGTAAAACCTGAAATTCTTGACATTGTAAGGACCAGCCAGGGGCGGAAATAAATAAAAATACTAAATGTTTTTCTGTTATAGTAAATGTATATTAAACATGTTTTCTGTAAGGAATAGGTTTAGGGTTAGGGGCTAGAAAATATCATTATGTATGTGTAAAAGTATAAAAAGTCTCTGCAATTCACATAAACAAACAAACACATTTCACGTGTATGTGCATGTTTATGTGGGTTATGAGGACACATATTTGCATAATGACATGGGAATGACATAGGTATTACAACATGAAGGTGATTTATGAGGACATTTTCGGCGTCCCTGTAACTCAAAAGGCTTAACAAAAACATACTAAATGGTGTTTTTTGAAAATCTAAAAATGCACAGTTTCCTGTGATGGGTAGGGTTATAGGGTTTATAATTAATTTCTTAGGAAGGAAATGACGAACAAAGCATGACAGTATGGGACAAGAAAATTAGTTCAATTAGCTTTGTTCAGCAACTGCAGAACACAAACAATAAATCATGTCCCGCTGATTAGTTTTTCCACTAATAGTTGCCTGATTGTCTGTGTATATGATTGTAAAATGAACTAAAATAGTCAACCTAGATATGTGCCTCATGTGATAACATTTATATTCATTGACTTTAATCAAGTCAAGTCAATTTCATCATCAAATCAAGTCTAAATATCAATCTAAATATCAATATTATTTACCACTGCTTAATCAACGTCAACAAAGTAGATTATCAAAAGAAAAGCAAACAAAACAAGAACACAAAACAAAATGAAGAAAAATTAGACAAAACCTTGAATATACTCATGAAAGTTTTCATATTTGCTACAAAAGCAACTCCTGATGCACATTTTTTGATATCTTCAGCATCTTTATCAACAGATTTTAGATTAGTTCATATTCAGCACGCCTCGCACAAATAATTCCACACCAGAATGCAGTGTGCTGATCTGAAAAGAAAAACTTTTACTGCACTGGGGTTGGTTAATGACTTAAAAAGAACAAT
This sequence comes from Enteromius viviparus, assembly GCA_032353835.1. Taxonomy (NCBI): domain Eukaryota; kingdom Metazoa; phylum Chordata; class Actinopteri; order Cypriniformes; family Cyprinidae; genus Enteromius; species Enteromius viviparus. Next base: position 3,704 of record JAUCNO010001841.1, on the reverse strand, counting down.
TTGTCCCAGTCTGTTGCAAGCCAAAAACAATAGACATAAGTCTTCCAGAACAGCTTAGGGAATACAAGTCCTCGACAATGGTGGAAGAGACACTTTCATCAAAAAAAGACAGATTACAAAGACAACTTACTCTTGTCATTGTCAGCCAAGATTTTTTTCAAAGACCTCAGCACTACTTAAAAAGCATCAGCTTTATGTCTACACCACGCTGATGTTCTGCAGGAGGTCTTTCCCTGGTGACAGCAAACAACAATTATGTCTGCCATTGTCATTTCAAGCCAGCACTGAGATATGCGCCTGCCTCCCTGTCAGCTGTAGCGCTGACCATGCTGAAAGAATAACAACCTCCGACAAGACAGGACAGAGAGCCAGCTGGCCAGTCTGAAACACAGTGACCCCTGTATTGCAACCTTTGGACATTGTTAATAGTGTAATGCCTGTTAAACTCAGCTTACAAGCGACCTTAGAGGGAGAACACCCCCAATCTGCTGGTTTACATTACACACCCATTGGTTTTAGTCCAAACATGTCTCCGTTCTTCTGTGCTTCTGTAACAGAGTCACATTGGGCACCTTTAGATGGCACTGTTTATCTAGTCGCTTCAGAGTCTTCTGATGCTGTTCCTCTGAGAGTTTACACAAAGGCCCGTTTCTCTCCGCACTCCACTCAAAAGAGAATGCTAATCAGAGGCTAGTCCATAGAGTTGTTTTGTAATTCAATACAGTGCACACACCAAAACTTTAATTAATTCCCCTACTAATTGACATTTATTCATGAATTCCTAATTGCACTTCTACACTGTAAGTTGTGAAGTATTCCAAATCCATTCCAACTTTGAATTCTTGTTTCCACAAAGAAATATAAAGGCTTTTTTAAGTATGTTAAGGCAAGAGCAAGCTTTTATTAAGCTACTGATATGACCGGATTTGACCGGATTCTTCATCTCATATGCATGTACACGATTCTTCAAAACTACTGTTCATGGTTTTTTATTTTTTTTTCCCAATAAAGTGAAGGATTAAGATAATGTTGCAAGACCAAAGTGCACCTTTCAATCCTTTTGGTAATATAGAGACATTTATCCCTTCAATCTATTATCTTAGTAGATCATCTTTATACTCAAAGCAACACTGAGGCTATAAAGCCAAGAGACCCCAAATGTTCAGCCTCAGCGTTTCAGAAGCGTCCCTGTGTAGCAGAGCAGGGGCATGATGGAACAGCTCGTCAAAGAGAAATAAAGGGAAAGGGAAGTCTGTTATTGAGGACAGAGGCAAGAAAGGGCATTGTCATTGACCCGCCTCCATGCCCCACGGTGAGGATCCCACATATCCATTTCCAGACTTTTTTTGGGTCACTAGATATGGCACACCCATTTTGCAATGTAAGGACTAAGTCACTTTGTCCTGTGCAACATCAGCTTGGGGAATAAAAAAAGGAAAGTAAAGGACGGCAAAATATTTTCGTAGTGGCCTTCATGATGTTGATGCATTTTTAAATTCTGAATTGCGAGTAGATTATATAGGTAGGGTATAGGGTAAGCTGTTCGTGTAATTGAAAATGAACTATGATTAGTCAAGCATTAGAGTTTTGAACTTGATTATAAATAATATATTTGCACACTGAAAAAGAAACACCTAAAAAGCTACAGTTACTGTATGTTGAACATTTTGGCACTTGTGTAAAAAAAAGGACTCTGTCAAAAGTAATGTTATAAATGGATTTTCTTAATAAATTAACTTCTAATAACTAAGTATCTATTTGGCGGGTAGTTTTGCAGGCAGGTCTCTTAAAGGATCTTTGGAGACATCACTACAGTCTCAGTTTGTTCTGTTTCTTCCTGTCATTGCAAATAGACTGAATGATGATGATGAGATCAGATCTCTGCAATGGCTGCTGTTAGACTCTAGAGTTCTAATTAAAGAGTTCCACCACTGTATGTACACACAAACAAAAACTCACAAAATAGAAATTCACATAAGTCATTTTAAATTGTCAAATCACAAAACACCTTTATTTATGTAATCATTGAAACAACATGCCTATTTTGACTTGTACAGACATGTATTAAAATATATAAAAGAATAAAGAAGCATTTTCAATTTTATTGTGTTTTAAAATAGTAAAAAAAAAATCTTAGATGCAAATGGGTAAAACCTGTGAGAGTGGCAAATTTAAATAAATGTAAAATTATGAGACTGATTAGTATTTGGAGTAAAAGCAATTAATCTTTTGTGGCATAAATATATTTTTGCTGTAAATATGCCTAACAAGATTAATACACTGAATGACATTTTAGTGGGTAAATTTATTAAATCATGAAAAAATTTGATATTTATTTTTTCGCCCAGAAAACCACTTTATTTATTTATTTATTTTGGTCTTTATTTTTGTCTTTCACATATACCGATTACATAAAACCTCATACTAAAAAAAAAAAAAAAAAAAAAGTGAAAAATACGGTGGCCGAGAGAGCTCAACGCGCTGCAACTTTAAAATAACGCATGCAAACAGAAACAAATGGCTGCAACTTTA
>JAUCNO010001840.1:31178-49595 GCA_032353835.1 Enteromius viviparus | reverse complement strand
AGAATCATAGCTCCGCCTTCTTTCTTTGAGCAAACATTTGGGTGGAGTTTGAGAATAAACCCACTCTGTGACGGAGAAAAGTAAAGGTGTTTTAGGAGAGTGTGGACAAGTCATAACTGTTATAAATAATATCTCTTTGGTTTTGAGACTTTAATCTCTGTATCTTCAGGATCTTATCTCTGCTCTAACAGCTCAGAACACTCCACAGAGAAAGAAATCACATCATACGACCTCTTTAACTGCTTTCATTGATTCAGCGTCACGAATAAACGCATGACTGCAACAATAGATGGTTTAAGAAGTTCTTGTCATCATAATTTGTATTATGATGAAGTAGATAATAATGCTATGCCTTTATCACCGCTTACAATACTATGAAATATGTTGCATGCCTTATTCTGTGTAAGAAGCCACATCATCTCACCAAGAACTACAGCTCAGTAAATACTGCTCCATCTGAGAGCATGTGATGGAGGTTCAGTACAGACAAGATGCACATGACAATCACAGCTTCTACCTAATCATGATTTCCATTTCATCTTGATTAAGCGTGCATGTCTGACAAGTGTCTGTTGTTCTCAGGTCATGGGCCGGCTCATAGAGTTTGCGTACACAGCGAGCATCTCGGTGGGTGAGAAGTGTGTGATTCACGTGATGAACGGGGCTGTCATGTACCAGATCGACAGCGTGGTCAAGGCCTGCTGTGACTTCCTCGTGCAGCAGCTGGACCCGAGCAACGCCATCGGCATCGCCAGCTTCGCCGAGCAGATCGGCTGCACTGAGCTTTATCAGAAGGCCAGAGAGTACATCTACATGAACTTCAGTCAGGTCAGTCCCACACAGCCTGTGTGTGTGTGTGTGTGTGTGTGTGTGTGTGTGTGTGTGTGTGTTCTGATCACTCCTCTCTCTCTCTCTCAGGTAGCTACGCAGGAGGAGTTCTTTAACCTGACTCACTGTCAGCTGGTGACTCTGATCAGCCGTGACGAGCTGAACGTGCGCTGTGAGTCCGAGGTGTTCCACGCGTGTCTGGAGTGGGTCCAGTATGACCGGGAGAACCGGCGTCCATTTGTCCAGGCTCTGCTGCAGGCCGTCCGCTGTCACTCTCTGACCCCGCTCTTCCTGCAGCGTCAGCTAGAACGCTTCGACTGGGACGGCCCGAGCAAAGACTACCTGTCTCAGATCTTCCAGGACCTCACGCTGCACAAGCCCACTAAACTCATCCCGCTCCGGACACCCAAGGTCCCCCAGCTCCTGTACACGACCGGTGGCTACTTCCGGCAGTCGCTCAGTTATTTGGAGGCGTTTAACCCGTGCTCGGGGGCCTGGCTGCGGCTGGCGGATCTTCAGGTGCCCCGGAGCGGACTGGCGGCCTGTGTCATCGGCGGTCTGCTGTATGCTGTGGGCGGCAGGAACAACGCTCCGGACGGGAACATGGACTCCAACATGCTGGACTGTTACAACCCCATGAACAACTGCTGGGTGCCCTGCGCTCCCATGAGCGTGCCGCGCAACCGCATCGGTGTGGGCGTCATCGACGGCATGATCTACGCTGTGGGCGGCTCGCACGGCTGCGTCCATCACAACAGCGTGGAGAGGTGATGACCCATTGTCTTTACAGGAGTCGTTATTGTTGCTATTTGAAAAAAAAGTCAAATGAAGAACTTTTATGTTTTTTTTTATAAAGTTAGATTATTAAATCTCTAATGATTTTACACTGTCCCTGCTGAGAAATATAGTCTAGTGATTCAGTAGCATCCGCCCAGTCAAAGTAAACTGATATTGTCTTGTGTGCTTGATTTAAAGAGGTCATATGATGTTTTACGAGTGTTACGAGCTGTTAGTGCAGAAATAAGATCCCTGAACAATATTATAATAGTTATGTCTTGTCCACACCCTCCTAAAACCACTCGTTTAAACACGCCTCCACTTTTCTCCGTCACAGAGTGGGTTCAAACACCACCCAAATGTTTCTACAAAAAAGAAGGCGGAGCTATGATTCTGTCTGTAGTGTTGCTGCGGGCGCCATGTTCTGGAGACGCTGTGTGTCGTTGTGAAAGTGCTTCCAAAAGAGACACGACTAGAAATCAGTGTTAAGTTGTGTTTCAACACTGTTCCAGAACAGCTGAACACAAATATTGGAGTGTGTTCAGCACATTTCCGGAGGACTGATTCCTGAAGCTGACAGAGCAGTCACAGAGGTGCACAGCTGTGCACAGAGACTAGAAAGAGAGGCAATTAGAGGCTAAGAGAAGAAACAGTAATGTACAGTGTGTGGAAAACAATGTGTTGAACCTTCAACAGCATAAACACATTTCATTACACCAAATAATGTTGTTTTCAGCAACATCATATAAGTAGGTAATCTGATGCACTGCATGGAGGGAAGCACAGCTCTGTGTTTATTTAATAGCTCTGGTTTAACATTAATTTGAAAAAAAAAATCAAAAAGCATGAACACTTAATCAGGCTTTAGGTATACTCTGCTGATGAGTAAATCATCACTGTACCCTGGTGTACTCCTAAAACCTACAGCACACACATCGTTTTCACCTGGTGTTCACGCCAGACACAGGAAAACACCTGAAAGCCTTTTACAGCCGTATAACAATGGCCTGTTATGACACTTCCTCTGTGGTATTAATGGAGATTAGTGATGAATAACAGATGACAAACATTATTGTGTGAGTAGAAGGAAGTGGAAAGAGCTATTAATAGATAAACACTGACCTTTGGAGTGAGTCCCTGGAGTTATGGAGAGCGACTCAGGTGAGTTTCAGGTAAATCAGTGACTGCTTCCTAAAGATGAGATCCGACTGATCCACATCACCAGTAAACAGCCTCAGCGGCACTGTCTCGAGCTGGTCGGCTGTTTGTGTCTGTCTCCTGATGACTGTGCTCATGTTCAGGTATGACCCGGAGAGGGACAGCTGGCAGCTGGTGGCACCGATGCTGTCTCGACGGATCGGGGTCGGGGTGGCGGTCATCAACCGGCTGCTGTACGCTGTGGGAGGCTTCGACGGGACGCACCGGCTGAGCTCCGCTGAATGCTATAACCCTGAAAGAGACGAGTGGAGATGCATTGCTTCCATGAACACGGTCCGCAGCGGCGCAGGTCAGAGATCACCTCCGCTGACCTCAACTCATGCCTGAAGAAACGAGGAGGGAGTCAACACTTCCAGCGCTGGACAAATCATTACAACACTAATCTCCGAACGTGATTTCAGTCAGTTATGTCTATCTTCTGCTGAAGTGTTTCAGAAGGAAATATCAGTTTACATTTACAAATATTCATTCTAATAATCCAGTGATATGTTTCTTTGATCTGATCATCATCAGCCTGTCTGGAGTATCATGAACAGACTCAATCCAGAAGAACTGGGTCTGCGAGACGCCTGCAGAGCTCCTGAACGGTTGAAAGTTTGAGGCACTTGTGTAAAATGAGGATGCTGTTAAAAATAAATAGATTTGATCAATTAACTTCTATGAACTAAACTAAATCTACATTTGTTGTGTTTAAACAGTTTTTGTCCTCGGTGCTCTTGAGCAGAGTTTCTCGGGAGCTTTGCAGGTATCTTTTTTGCAGCAGAAGATAGACATAACAGTACTAGTGTTGTAGTAATGTTGGCCAGCGCTGAGGGTCTGACCTGCTCATACACTGGACACTACAGAACTGTTTTTTCTTCTTTGATTTGTTGCTGTGCTGTGATCCGGGCTGAAGTCATGTGTTGTGTGTTCAGGAGTGTGTTCTCTGGGGAACTACATCTATGTGATGGGAGGATATGACGGCACCAATCAGCTGAACACCGTGGAGCGGTATGACGTGGAGACAGACGGCTGGAGCTTCATCGCTTCTATGAGACACCGGCGCAGCGCTCTGGGAGTGACGGCGCACCACGGACGCATCTATGTGCTCGGTACCTAACCGACTCTGGAATAACTGCACTGATATCACACACGATAAACAAGCCTGCACATTATTAATACTCACAACCAAAAAAATACACTGAATTATTTCAGAGCACTCAAGGTTAATGAACTATTATAGCGTATAAGATTTCCATTTGAGCTACGCTCTTTAATCAGCAGCACATATACTCTCTCCACGGCAACCTGCCAAAATAAAAACTAATGTTCAGTTTGAAAATAATTTATTCATATTTAAACGTATGTTAGCATTTTATTTTTGTTTACTACAAAATAATTTTATTTTTAATACTCTCTTCTTTTTTATATATATTATCACACTTGTTTGTTATTTTAAATACAATAAAATAAAGTGTAATGTGTTTGTGAGGACCAAAGCTAGTCTCAGGTGGTCTAGAACCAGGCTGAAACACTTATGTGCTCCACTGATTATACATATGCTAATTTCTACATATTATAATACATACAATATTATAATGCATTTTAACTTTGTTTACAGTTATTAATGGAAAGATATAATGCATTACAAATTATTATGAATGTTTTTATAATGCAGTGTACATAAAAGCTGAAATGTTGTTTAAAAGCTGTTTGACTGATCCACAAGTGTGTGTGTGTGTGTCTGTAGGTGGGTATGATGGGAACACCTTCCTGGACAGTGTGGAGTGTTATGACCCAGAAACAGACACGTGGAGTGAGGTCACTAACATGACGTCCGGACGGAGCGGTGTGGGAGTGGCTGTGACCATGGAGCCGTGCCAAAAGGGCCTGAGCCCATGTCAAAAATGCTAGAAACACACCTCAGCCGTAGTTGTTAGCGCACAATACACCTGTTGTTCTGATGAACCTCAGTCTCTGAGCACATTAGGACAGCTCCTGTCTTTTGTGTTTGTTTCTCTCCCGTGAAGCCGAGCGAAGGCTAATAATGCCTCGGCCTGAGCCCTGTGAAGTGCCATGACCCTCGTTCTGTGCTGGACTCGACTCTCGCCAAACAAAAACCCCGCTTCACACCCTTCATCAGTGTCCTTCGATTAAGCTGTTCAGATGATTTTGTATTTGTCTTTTTCATGTAAGATGTCGATCGCTCTTGAAACTGAACTCGATATCTGTCTCAGAGCTCCTGGAGGTGTACAAACAAACACGCAGGATCATTTTTACTAACGAAATGAGCTGTGATGGGTTTCCAAATGTATTCCAGCCTACAGAGGCATTTGATGCCAACAATGTTTTAGCTCAAATGCAAAATTTTCACAGGCTGATGAATTGATGTATTTGTAAAACCAATTTAAGCTGCTTTTCCAGGGATTTTGTACATTGGTATTGCATGAAGTCTTTTATTTTTAATTTTTATTTTATTTATTAAAGATACTGTTGCTTTGCTATTAATGATATTGGCCCCTGATCATTTTTAATGGACAGAACTGGGGCTCATTTTTACAAATTAAGCTTTTTGTTTGAAAAGGGATGAATTTTTCCTTTTAATCGCTCAAAATCAAATATCATGGGTTATTTAAAGTCTGTTTTGTAAATTTTACAGCAAAGAACACATTGTACAAACCTTGTATATTAAAAGCCTAACTTTCTTGCTGTGGTTTTGTTGATTTGTGGAAAATTCGCGCGGTGGCGCCAAAACACTGCAGCGGCGGGAACGAGTCAGCGCGCCAAATATAGATGATTAAATAATAACGCATGGATAGACAGATTAAGAAAAACAACATCACCGATTCAAGCAGTGTGGCGTGAAGCAAAGACACTGCGCTTCATGTGATTAAAACAAAAGCAAGACTTGTCCGATTAATAACTAGTAACAAAATGTATTCATAATTCGGTTGTCAAGATAGTTCAATGTGTTGGTAAAAACAATTGGCGTTGAGAATTTTATTGTTTATATTGTGTTTAAAGTTCTTTAATCCGACGGCTGTTCGCGCCTGAGCTGAACATTTCACAGAGGAATGCCAATCAGGCGGGAAAACATAAATTCTGAATATGAATCTACTGCATGTCTGTTTATATGAAGTTTATATTGACTGTTGCTGTTGACGGTGCGTGTCATCTCTGACTCATTTAGCTCTCATGAGCAATCGGGTTGTTCTGGGAGGCGCTTCTTGAGCTCTCCGTGGAGAAGCTGAGCTTAGAAGGTGTTTCAGTCTCAGTCTGTCGAGCTCCAGACTCCAGGAGATGCAGTACCTGTGAGAAACAGACGCGCAGGTGAGTTCAACTCCTTCAGCGGCTCGTCTTCTCTCGCAACCACGGCTTCGCTTTATGTAACAGCAATATAGAAACACGAGCACATGTTTTCAGCAGCTTTATGATGAATTAATGTCGTTATTGTCAAACAGTCTCAGATTGCGATAGAGTTTGAGTAAAGTTTACGACAAGCACTGTTCAGCTTCAGAGCAGCAGGAAGTTATGATAGAACTTAGCTTACAAACAAAAACGGGTCGTTTCAATACGATTTGTAGTGTATTTTCTTTGTCACGTCAAAGCTGTCTAAAAGGGTAATGTATTATGTAGGTCAGAGATGTGGGAACACTGGAGAGAGGGCAAATCATGCATTTAGGCCAGCATTCTTGTCTAATCATATTGTCTTATATAGCCTGCAAAGCACTTCATCTTTTATTACATGGCATTTTGACCAATTATATTATCAATTATATAATTAAGTATACATATACAATATAATTGTGCCATTTTTAAACACCCTAAAGTAACTACAAGAAAGCGTGTGAAGCAAATATCTTTAATAGAAATTCAGTGTGAAGCATGCCCTTGATCTGTGCAGTGTTCTCACCTGCATCTCTAAGTGTTCCTATCAAAATAAAGGCCAAGAAACTCTGAAAGTTTCATATGGTTCTGAGTTTATTAATAAAACACTGATCCTTCCCATGATTGCATAAAACCAGTGTAATACAGCTAACCTTTCATTACACATGACTCAACTTCATACGTCAATACTAGGCAATTTCATGTGATATTTTCCTAACGTTTCAGACTGGATCTGACCTCCTCCTTCGGACGGTGTGAATATGATTCCTGTTAATGAGTTCCGGAGCATCACGAGCGAGCAGAACCCTCAGTTCCGGGTCCTGAAGCCCTGGTGGGACGTTCTGTCTGAGTACCTGGGCATCGTCATGCTGATGATCGGCGTGTTCGGCTGCACACTTCAGGTCAGCTTCATGTCATCATGACACAGTTAACTACATCAGATCGCCCGAGAGTGCAGATACAAGTCAACGGCACAAAACACTTTGTGTCCCGAGACTACGAGTCAGTGACCGACAAGCAATAGTTTTGTCATCATTTACTCTAGTGTCATTTTCTTTCTCTCCTTGAATGCAAGAGGAAATGTTTTGAAGAACCTTTGAGCTTTGTTTTACCGTGCACTGAAAGAGATTTTTATTACAAGACTCCACAACAAGCATCATAAAAGTATAATAACAGTCTTCAGCAAGCATGTGATTCTTATGTGCAAGGAACATGTACTCTACTCTTTCCAGTATAAGCAGAGAAGTTCTCTAGATGGTCGCATCACATGAATGTTCTTGAAGTATCTCTGTTTTTTCTGCATTTGAAGCATGTTTTGAGAATCAGAGCCCTTTCTTTTGCGGCTGCATTCAAACTCACAATTAGCCGATGGATGTAAAGCTAACATTAAATGTTAAAACTCTGCAGTGGGGTAGTAAATTAACCTTTTGTAAAGTTTTGCTGGTATCAATTATTATATTGTATCTACAGTAATCATGGAATGCAAAGATCAGAGGTTTATAAAATATTTGTGAAAAAATTACGTTTACCACCCACGTCTGATCAGGAATGTGTGAAATAAAGAGAAACGATTAGGCAAGAGTGTTGTCTGATGAGCTAACGAGTCTGCGTCCTGACTCGTGATACAGATCGACCAATCTTCCTTTTATTTGCCGGCATAAACACACAGGTGTTTGCAGTGTAAATGTTCATTAGATAAGTGCAATGTTTCATGCGTCATCATCACTGATGCTTCGACAATATCCGTCTCTCCTCAGCTGACCCAAGACAAGATATCATGTCTGCCGAACCGATTCACGGACCTCTCCGGTGGAGACAGAGACTGCAGTCACCTGCGGCAGGACAGAGACAACGAGAGTCTGTGGGAGTTCGCCATCACCAAACATCTCGCTCCGAACGTGGTGGAGGTGTTCGGCCAGAAGAACGGGCTGGATATACACCAGTACGAGTTTGTCAACCACTTCTGCTATGAGCGGGCCGTACACTGGTACGGAAAGTACTTCCCCTACCTAGTTGTAATCCACAGCATGATCTTCATGGTGGCTAGCAGCTTCTGGTTCAAGTTCCCAGGGACGTCGTCGAAGATCGAGCTGTTTGTGATCATACTGGGGAAATGCTTCGACTCTCCCTGGACCACCAGAGCCATCAGCGAAGTCTACGAAGAGCGGCGAGAGGAGAGAATGGTCGTGTGGAGGAAGACTACAATGACCACATCAGACAACAGTGCGGCATCTCTGATCCGATCCTCTGTAAGGTCCAGCTCGGACCAGAAGCCGTCCGAAACGACCGCCTCACTCTTGGATAAGAAAGAAGGCGAGCAGGCCAAGGCCCTGTTCGAGAAAGTGAAGAAGTTTCGGACGCACGTGGAGGAGGCGGACCTGCTTTACTTCATGTACGTGATACAGACGGCGCTGAAGGTCTTTAAGTTCGCTCTGATTACAGTTTACAGCATCGCACTGGTCCCCAACATTCAGATCGTGGTGATGTGCTCTGTGCCTCCGGATCTCACCGGCTTCGCAGCGTTCTGCTGCAACTACAATAAAGCACATCTGTTTTCCAAGTTAGCCTACTGCTACATATGCTTTGTCGGGGTTTACGGACTGCTCTGCGTTTATTCACTCTATTGGCTGTTTCACCGACCGCTGAAAGAGTATTCTTTTGAGGCTGTTCGCTTGGAGACGGGAATTAGTGACATCCCGGATGTCAAAAATGACTTTGCGTTTCTCCTGCACCTCAGTGACCAGTACGACGCCCTGTACTCCAAGCGCTTCGCCGTCTTCCTCTCCGAAGTCAGCGAGTGTCGCTTACGGCAGCTCAACCTCAACAACGAGTGGACAGCCGATAAACTCCGTGCCCGTCTGACCCGAAACACCTCAGAGAGGCTGGAGCTGCACCTGTTCCTGCTCCCGGGGTTACCGGACACTGTGTTCGAGATCCCAGAGGTCGAGTCGCTCAGACTGGAGCTCATTAGTAACGTGACGGTGCCCGGAAGTGTATCGCAGCTCACCGCCTTACAAGAGATGGTGCTGATCCACAGTCCGGCCAAGCTCCAGCTGGCGGCCCTCACTCACCTGCGTGAGAACCTGAAGGTCCTGCGCTTGGTCTTCGAGGGCCCGGAGCAGGTGCCGCTGTGGATGTACACCTTACAGAGCCTGGAGGAGCTGCACCTAAGCGGCGCTCTGAGCACTGAGCTCTCCCGGAGTCCAGCACTGGACTCTCTACGTGAGCTGAAGAATCTGCGCGTGCTAACCTTACGGTGCAAGCTGATCAAGATCCCGCCCTGCGTGGCGGATGTGTCCAGCCAGCTCCTGCGGCTCTGCCTCCACAACGAGGGGACCAGACTCCAAGTCTACAACAGCCTGAAGAAGCTGGGGAGCCTGGCGGCTCTGGAGCTGATTGGCTGCGGTCTGGAGCGTATCCCCAGCGCCGTCTTCAGCCTGTCCCTCCTGCAGGAGCTGGACCTTCGGGAGAACCGGCTCACCGCCGTGGAAGAGATCCTGAGTCTGCAGCACTGTCACCGGCTCACCACCCTCAAGCTCTGGCACAACGAGATCTCCTGCGTGCCTGAGCACATCAGCAAGCTCCGGGCGCTGGAGACGCTGGACCTCAGCTGGAACAAGATCCGCAGGCTCCCGCCGCACCTCTGCTTCTGCACCAAGCTCCGACACCTAGACCTTTCCCACAACCAGCTGGTGTGTCTGCCCTCTGAGATCGGTGTCCTTCAGAGCCTGCAAGTCCTTTCGGTGGCCTTCAACTCACTGGAGAGCCTCCCCAAGGAGCTGTTCTCCTGTAAGAGGCTGCAGGTGCTGGCGCTGGGGAACAACAGCATCTCCTCGCTGTCCCCGCAGGTCGGGAATCTGGCTCAGCTGGTCAGGCTCGAGCTGAAGGGGAACCGGCTGGACTCTCTGCCTGTGGAGATCGCCGACTGCGTCTCGCTTCGACTGTCCGCTCTGATCGTGGAGGACGGTCTGACGGACCTTCTGCCTCCAGACGTGAAGGACAGAATGAAGCACAGATAATCACAGCACTGGAACGCTGCCATTCACACTGTAGTTTAGTCTGAATAGAGTGTGCTCTGAACAGCTGATTTATGTGAAGCATTAGTTGTTTCCATCACAGCTTTGAAGTATGGCATCAGAAACGAGTCAATGGAAAACGCCAGATTTCAACTGAAAGTCCCTTAATTGGAAAAAAGGTTTCTACACTTGTTTGAGGTGGTCTGACTCTGTAAAAAATGGTTAATATGACGGAAATGCATTCATTGCATTAAAAAAGTCACTTACGAGACATGAAACCTGACTGACCAGCAGACCGATCTGGTGGCACAACATCTGAAATGTTGATTTGGTCGTTCTGAGATGCCTGAGCAAAGTCTGTCTTCAAAGTATTTTTGTATAATTGTCTTCGACAAACAGCAGCATCTGCCTATGAATCGTGTTATTGTGTTCCGTCTGCTCACTGCGAGTAATTTATTAAAATTATGAATATTATTTTATTCAGTGGCTTGTCCTATGGTTTCAGTTTATCAGTCTTTGGATGGAAATGGCTATTGTTCTCTAACATTTTATGTGATATTCCAACGTTGTGCAAAGTAACCACAAATAACCAGATTATTGCTGATATGAGCTCAAAAATGTACAGATTACAGAAATGACAAGGAATTATTGCGTGAACCTGACAGACTGGATAGACTAGATCATGTGGAGACCTTCAGTTCAGCTCCGACAGTCACTAAGTGTTCCTTAAGATTTGAATTAGCTGCTTTAGGTGTGTTTGATTGGATTTGGAGCTGATCATCTGCTGAAGGATGAGATGGAGCACTGAGGTGAAGAGCTTGTGAACCTAATTGTGTTTATATGCAGACACATTATATTATATATATATATATATTATATTATATTATATTATGTACACAAAGCACAGTTTTTGTTTATAAACTTTTGAACATGTTTAAAGAAGCAAAAAAATGTAAAGCAGCAATGTTTCAGTCAAAGATGGGTCAAACACAGGTGTTAGTCTGAAGAAGGTCTTGACCCAAACGCTGCTGCTTTAACATTTAATAAAGGGAATATAACAGTGTGCAGACCTTTTTTCCATTTTTCGATGATACTGCTTGATTTTGTACCTGGCCAAGGTATTTAAATGAGTGTAGTTTTACTCTTCTTTTCCGATCAGTCCTTTCAAATGTTTATCTGTTGAAGTTTAAGCAGTAACACCTGAGGAAATCTGACTGCAAATTAATGCTGCGTTTTTCTTAACAGCAGAGCAAGCTCTTAAAGAAAAGCAGTTGTTAACAATGAAGCTTCTGTGTGTGTTTGCTGATGGTGGGTGTGGCTGAGCTAGTGGAAACTTCCACAGGTGTGTGTGTGTGTGTGTGTGTGTGTTTGCGCGACTTTACCTTTATACATGGTGGCATTCCTTTTCATCTCATGAAGCACGCAGTTACAAAACTTTCGGATTTTCAGTTCAGCCAACCACCTGAGCTGTAAATATCATGTGACCACTGCCTCTTGAGCTGCAGGAAATGATGTCATAACTATATCATTGGTTAGGGACAAGAATACACACACACACACCTGAGCTGTGACAGCATCACAATCAGTCTACTAGAATATGATGAAGTTGTGACTGAATGTTGTGTGCAAAGAAAATATTTGTTAAAAAATGCAAATCATTTAAGATATTTAATCAAACGCTAGCAGCAGAATGTGAGTGGATTATCCCTGAAGAAGCCTCAGAGACTCCCTCTGCTGGACGAGCTGATGTTTTAATGAATCAGAGAATTACCTCAAGCTCCGTCATCAGATAGATCATAGTGAACAGATTCATAGAAACTAACAGAACTGGATCGATTTGTCTTTATTCATTATTATATTTAGCAAACTGTATGAAAGCTGTCAAATAGTTTCACTGCATTAAGGAACAAGACTGAGGATGTCTGGGTATTTTTGTGAATTTATGAAATGAAGTTGACATGCCCTGATATATTTCTCTATATATGCCAGCCTCAGTACATGTTTACAGATGCGTTTGATTTGTTCTATGGATTGTTTTATTGTACAGTATTATTTGTAGAGTCTGTGAGAGTTAAAACACTCGCTCCGAGGATGATTTCCTCCGGCTGTATGTGGACTATGATCTGAGAGATCTCAAACACTGTTATACTGTGATTAACAGGGGTTTGATTAATCCTTCATCAGTGCAGAGTCAGACCGCAGGAAGCCACAGAGAATCCTCTTTACAACAACATCTCTGCAGCAGATACACGAGGGATCCTGGGAGTTTGG
The DNA here is from genome assembly GCA_032353835.1 of Enteromius viviparus. Lineage (NCBI taxonomy): Eukaryota > Metazoa > Chordata > Actinopteri > Cypriniformes > Cyprinidae > Enteromius > Enteromius viviparus. The sequence goes on along the minus strand of JAUCNO010001840.1, from coordinate 37,119 downwards.
CCTGAATGCAGTGAACAAACAAACCCTCCATTGTGTCTGTGTCCTCTCTGAGTTGTAAACGGCCCAGAAGAGCAGCGTTTCTGTTCTGTGACAGCACAATGTTTGCCTTGTACAGTCACACACATTCCTGCGGAGAAAGAGCTCGGGTCACCTTGAGCTCAGACGGATAATACAGCACTGGTCAGATTCATGCTCACAGATGCTGTTTACTGAGTATGCAGTTTGTTCTCCGCTGTTCTGAAGAGATTTGTAATTTGGAAATAAAACAAGCTTGACGTGACCTGATGTGTTGCTTGTTTTTAATGTTGTACTATGTACGTGTTTAATTGTTTGTGAGGAATCTTCTAAGCGCATTTAATTCAGACAAACAAAAAAAACCTTTATTAAACACCTTTATAAATAACATCTGAGAATACCACTGAAAACAAACAATATACAATTCTTCAATAAATAGGTCAAATAAATTCATTGAATGTTATTTACAGACGTTAATTCATGAAAAACTTCAAGCAAACTTACAAAGCGAGAATTCATAGAGAAATTATTTCACAAGAGTCAAACTGTTAAGAGTTCAAGTTTCTGCACAGAAATGTTTGGTTAAATACCAAAGAAAGAGTTATTTACACGTGTGCCTGGCAAACCCGCTCCGTCGGATCCGTGAGGCTCGCTCTGTGCAAAACCAGTGCTACATCTCCCAGATAATACTGTAAGTTCAACTAGCAACTATCAACATCCAACATATGACTATCAACACGTGCCTGGAGCCGGACGGTTCTTCAGCTGGACCTGCTGGGCATCAGACGCTCCAGGAGCTCCACCGTCTCCAGAGATACAGCGTCTCGAGCCACGTCCAGAGCGTCGGCCCCGCGGCCGTCCCGGTGCCTCAGGTCCGAGAGAGGGGCCAGGTACTCCACCACATCCCCGTGGCCCTCGCGAATGGCGGTATGGAGGGGCAGCGCCCCGCTGTGGTCCGGGACATTGACGGAGGCCCCGTGCTCCACCAGAACCCTCAGTGTGTCCAGGAAGCCGGTGCGGGCTGCATCGTGAGCAGGGGTCACTCCGCAGCGGTCCTGCACGTTCGGGTCAGCGCCGTGCTCCAGAAGCACACTGGCCACGCTCGTGCAGCCCATCATCATCACCTGCAGACACACAACACTCGTCAGTTCAGGGCCCCGGGCCAACCACTCACATTTCTACTACTGAGAAATACTGAGTCATTAAATCAGTTCCTTATGAGAAGTATTACGTATGGGGTTAAATCTGAATATCTTCTCGCACACACAGACATAACTGAAATATGACACATCGATGTCTCAGGAGTTTAGGACACATGACTCTTCCATTTCCTATTTGGGTTTATGTATATGCTTTATTTTTCCTGTTTCCTAAAGCACTGTTCAGAAAAGTAGTTAAAGTCTAAAAATAATAATTATATATACATATATCCCGTTTTATAAAAGTGCTGTGCAGGTTATTTAAGACAATATTGTTGAATTAGACAGCAACGCTGAGCTCAGACACTAAATGTTTGTCCCTCTTCACTGTTTCCACACGTCTGACCTCAAATACATAAAATATTATCAATTTTGAAGTAAAGTGTAAAGAAAAAAACTACACAAAACTTACTGAAACGATCAGGGATCAGTTCTATAAACTCAACCAGCATGACAAGAACTATTTTAATTAACTAGCAGTTGCCCAGATTTAATCAGACTTTCCAAAACAAGATCTAACCTTTCATACCTGAATTAAAAGAAAAAAAATGACCAACTTTTATGACTAGTCCAGGTGATATATTTTGATCCCAATAAAGTGTCACTGAAAGGTAGTTTGCTTCTGTTAGAAATCTGACAGTAATCAGTGTTGAGTTCTGCTCGCTATACCAGTTTTTGAAAACATTTATTAGAAATTACCAATTGTTCTCAGTTTCTAAATAAATTCTTTACATAATTACACTACTTACTGCATTTTAAATAGGGCAATTTATAATCTGTAACCTATTACATCATAGTAACCTTCCCAATGGTCATAAACTAATCTTGATCGTGTTGAGCGCAGTGAAAGAAAGAGAATGACAGCGATCGTCGTTGACATCCTCCTCATCATCGCGGCTGTAAGGAAAGCGAAACAGTGAGAATCTTCTTCTGGGTGTAAATGTGAAGCAGATATTCGACCTGTAGGGCGGTTTTCCCGAACTCGTTAAGCGCGTCGGGCTGAAGCCGGTGATCCTGCAGGATCCGCCGCACCGCGTCTACATTCCCCCGCGCCGCCGCCGCGCCGAGGCTCTTCCCGCGGCCGACCCCGTCTAGAACCATCCTCCGAGGAGATCTGATCAGAGAAAACAGTCATTGACAGCGCGAACCGGTTCAACGGGATCCAAACCAACAGCGTTTCAGTCGCTTACCGCTGTCTCTGTGCGTCGCAGTCCGCGGATGAACGACCGTTGGCTGTTTTCTGTTTACTGGAATCCGTCAAAACAATCAGAAATAAACGCGCTGAGCTGAGCGCCTTTACGTCGCGCGCCCGAGCCACAACAGCGCCGCGCACCCCTTAGCCAATCAGCGCTCACACACGCCAACGCGGATGCCATAATTGGACAAAAGGGAGGAGTGCTGATAGGCGTTGCTACAGTATCGCCGTGGCAACTCCGCCAGCGGCCAATGAGAATTTAGAGCGCAGAAGGCGGGCAATTTGAGAAGGTTTATTTGTAAACTGTTGCATTCATTCACTGCCTCAGAGAGCGAGAGAGAGAGAGAGCGAGAGAGAGAGAGAAAGAGCGAGAGAGGAAAAGAGCGGGCCGACACGATAAGAAAATATTTTAGGTATATATCAGTAACTTCAGGACAATATATTTAATTTATTATAAAATTAAACAGAAATTGACAACATATTCCATGATTTCGTGCAAAAAAGCACGTTTGAAAATGACTGACATGTTTGAAATGCTGAGTGCGTTTACATTCAAGGTCAATGATTTATACAATAATTTTTTTAAATGAAATTCTGCCAGGATAAAACCATCTCATAACAAAGACACAAAACATTTAATAAACTTCTTTCACAAAGTTGCTGTGCAGTTCTTAGAGGCGTCTCATTAGCCGTTTGTCCTCAGCTGGTAATCTGAAAACATACACAGACATCAATACATGATGATAATTAATATTAATAACCCTCTTGACATCGTCTGATCTGCTAAACTACCCAACATAGTATTTGTAAAGCCTGCTTTGTAAGATGATTTGTAGATAATATAGCTGCACACTTAACATATCAGTACATTAATTTAAACATTTATATGATTCTGCTGTATATATTGTGGTATCGTGCTGTAGTGCTCTTCTTACAGTATGTTATATTCCATCTCTATGCTGGAATTCCTATGTTTGCACTGTCTGTACTTTCTTATGCACCAGATGATCCACACCAAGTCATATTCCATATTTGCTAATAAATCTCTTTCTGTCTTCTGATAGATGTCGATTAAGTGGGTTTTTTGTATTAATGAGGCAAGGCAGGAAAACGATTGCACTGATGGTCAAAGCAACAATGAGAGAGTTTCTAGCAGAACCTCATGGAGACAGCCCTTTTTCTTTTTGTATTATTATTATTATTTATTTAATTTAGCATCTTTATCTATGGTTTTAGTTTAAATCAGAAACAGAATGAGCTTTATTGCAAAGTATGTTTCCACACTCGAGGCAGTACAGACATTTAAGGTAATAAACACACTAATAAAAACAAAAGAATAGACAATAAATTATAAATAACAATAGAGAAATAAACCCTAAAGCAAAACAAAATAATCAATAGACAGACATTTGTTTTACACTGGTGCTTCTCTGTATGACTGAAAAAGCCTAATAAAATAGAAAGCTCACCTCCGCTCTGTGTGATGTAACGGACCCACGGCAGAGCCTGATAGCCGCTCTTCTCAATGATCTTCATGTACCGCACCTTCACAATACAATCGATCTTTAGAGTTTCAGAAATGAACAAACATTCTGAATCTTCAGAACACAAATAAATGGAGATCTCTCTGACCCTCCAGACAGTTAGGATCCTAACACAAACAAAAGCTCAGAAACATAGCAAGGACATCACTGAAATAGTCCACATGATGTCAGAGTTCAACCAAAATTTTATGAACGCGGAGTTAAATAAAGTAATTTTGTCTTGTTTTTGCACAAAATGTATTCTTGTAGTTTTGTAAAATTACAGCTGACCCCTGATGTATGAAGGTAAAACGGTAGCAAAACTCGAGAGCTTGCTAATTTGAATGTGAGTTTTAGTTTAAATCAGAATGAGCTTTATTGTGAATGACACTTTAATAGTTGTGTAAAGTGTCATTCACATAAACACAATGACAGGCACAATTGTGTACTACACATTTATCTTTGTGCTTTACTTCAGTTTCGCTGTACAACCACAAGTCGTCCCTCACAACCTCTCAGATCTGGCAGCACAACCTCAAATCCCAGCGCTCTGACTTTTGCTACTCTATTTGCGATATTTCTGTAGCAAAGCTCACTCGTGCAAACTTGAGAGAGCAGAGGGGCGGGGCTGGGGTAAGAATGAAGTCATTTTATTGGTCGATGCCACACTAATAAACAATGCCAGCCACAATGCAAACATTTGTAAGCATATCATTTGCACCCTCAAGTTCCCGATAGTCAGACAGATAATTTCAGACAGTTGTTATTCAGATAAAGTATAAATCTCAGTTTCAAAAAACTGATAGTGCAGGGTCATATATAAATGGTGCATAAAATCACTAATATCATTTAATATTCTGCATGCCTGTTTAAGATTCTCAATGAATCAGTTTGTGCGTCGGTAGAAGAGCTGTTAAACTGTTCAAACAAAGCAGGCTTATTCTTTGCACTCAGAGCGTTATTGATATTGTTGGTTGTTTTATTTATTTATTTATTTTTTTTTTCAGGCTGGCTTAGCCAACTGTGAACAGAACACTCGGTCCTCTGCCAAACATTTGGATGCATATGTATCAGCTTTTTTTTTTTTAATGCTCGGAAAATATGAATATATTTATGAAATATTATTTTTACTGGTTTTTATATATCAGTAAAAGCCCAGCTTTTCGTTTGACAACGACGACGACCTCCACCACCGAAACGGCGCGAGCTGCTCTGTATAGTGACGTCATCGCACACAATATGCTCCAACCAAATACACAACATTGCTGCATATTTTCTGATACATAAAAACCAGTAAAACTAATGATGTTTCATAAAATTAATTTTAAGCCTTTAACAAGAGTAGGTGATAAATATATCTACAAATGTTTGGCAGAGGGCAGAGCAGAAAAATACAACCAACAATATCAATAATGCGCAGAGAATAAGGCTGCATTGTTTGAACAGTTTAACTGCTCTTCCACCGAACGAACTGATTCAGTAAGAATCTAAAACAAGCATGAAGACTTTTAAAGGATATTAGTGATTTTATGCATGATATGCATACAAATGTTTGCATTGTGGCTGGCGTTGTTCATTGATGAGGCATCGACCAATAAAATGACTTCATTCTCACCTCAGCCCCGCCCCCAACTCTGCAAGTTTGCATTTACAAGTGCACGAGTGAGTTTTGCTACAGAAATAAAATTGCAAAAGGAGTAAAAAAAAAAGTCAGAGCGCTGGGATTTGAGCATGTACTGGCAGAGCTGAGAGGTTGTGAGGGACGACTTGTGGTTGTACAGCAAAACTGAAGTAAAGCACAAAGATAAATGTGTAGTACACAATTGTGCCTGTCATTGCGTTTACGTGAATGACACTTTACACATTTGTAACTATTAATCTGCAACTTCGATTTCAAAACACAGGTGTTCTGAGTATTGTCCGTGTGTTCAGATCGATAGATGCAGCTTTTCACATCAGAGCTGTGAGTATAAATTTCAGCTTACAAATACAAATATTAATTTTACAAG
>JAUCNO010001838.1:0-12321 GCA_032353835.1 Enteromius viviparus | reverse complement strand
GTATGATTACTCGTTTCAGCGATCCTCTCGAAATTATGTTTAAACATTCACTTCTACAAAACTGAAAAAAAAAAATTATACATACAAATCACTGCAATTTCCAGTTTCAGTAAAAACTAGAGGCAGTTAGCATCACATATCCAGCTTCGTATCTATGGGTTTTTATATTTGGTAGGTTTGTTAGGTAGCTCATTTAGTTTGGAGCTCGACTTGAGAGGTGAAGAGCTCAGGTACGAATCCCATGAAGTTCAAATGGCATGATTGCATCAACAAATCCATGTTTATACCAGTTCTGCATTCATTAAAACTATTGGCTAGGTTAAGGGTTTGGTTTGGTGCAGGGAATATTTCCAACATGCATTTTTAGCAGCACTCACATGTAATAATCAATCTGGTCTCATAAAAATATGTACCTCAGTGCACTTTTTCTGTGCAACACTGTTTTTATGTGCCTTTTTGAGCCCACTGAGTCTTGCAAAAACACAAGGTTTAATATGTGAACCCTGGGACATTTATTACATAGATATAGGTATATATTGTGGTGGTTCACAATATCCCTACCCAATAGTGTTAACAAATGCACAACTGATATTAAATCGCATTTGTTGATGAACCATGCCATTTCAACTTCTTTCTCTGCATATTTGCACTGTTTTGTCTAACTAGTTACACAGTATTCGAACTGGAGCGTCTTGCCTTTCAAGTACGTCTCCGTACTCCATGAGCTACCGAACAAACCTATATGAAAACCCACAGATATGAAGCAGGATATGTGTGATGCTAACATTCAAAAGCACCAGTTTGCAAGTATCCCAGCGTATTAATATTGTTTTGAAGTCGCATGATGTTCTTCAAGTAAGAAAATTACACTTTATTAATCGAAACTCTGAATTTGTGTGAAAAGGAATTAAAGGTGTCAGAGTTTTTTGTCTAGTTAAATGCAAGTCACAATGTATTCTCAGCAAAATGGCCAGTTAAAAGTAATGCATTTCAGATGACAGATGCCTAAAACAACTTCTTGGATCGCATCCACAAGCAATAAAACACATAAGCGTAAATTAACCACAATAACACAGCTCAGAGACAGCTGTGAAACTCAAGTATCTAAGTAACGGATGGGCTATCAGATGATTAGGGAATTTGGGAACACTATGAAAAGATTCAAATGGTCACACTTTGTCGCTCTCATCCCATCATCACCATCTATTCTGTAGCTAAACAATCGTAGTCCACCCACATACACCTGTCACCATTGTTTAAAAGGAGGAGAGTTTTGGCTCCAAAAGATGCATGGGAGGAATATTATGATAAAGTACAAGAGAGAGTTGAGTCATGCTTTTGAAAAAGCCGACTGACAATCTGCTGTGTGCAACTGTTAAAAACAGAAGAAATTTGGCTTTGTAATTAACTAGAGACTCTTCTATGGGCTGTGAGAGGTTAGGTCATGTTTCTGAGTGAGGTAAGGGAGTCATGAGACAGACAGAGAAATTAAAGAGCGCTTTGAGCTTGGAGACAAATTGGCAGTTAACTTGATACGGGCTGTAAAATTTGGTTTCCGAGCAGCCGGACCTTGTAGCCTGAGAGTCGCCGTAGCGACAGAGGAATTGTGCTAATGACTCGGAGTGTTCCAGTAAATGTTATTGGTTAGACGCCTAAGCCATCGGTCTCTTCCCAGTCCAGTGAGCACACACTGTTATTAATCTCTCTCTCTCGATCTCTCTCGCACGCACACACAAATGGATGACAGTCGATAGAATCGGAAGTTTGAAAGACCAAAGACTTTAAGTCTCACATTTATCACTCAGGCCTGCAAACATACACACTCTTTTCGGAAGCTCGCCAAAACTGGAATTATCCGTACTGCAGTAGTGATAATGCATTTGTTCTGAAACCTAGTGAGCTGTTTTAATGCCTACATGTTGTAACATCAGCCCACATTGCACATCATAATTTTGGAACAATCTCCATGTATAATCAAATATCAATTCATCAGATATTGTGTGTTCGAGTAAAAAAAAAAAATCCCTTTTTTTGGTCAATAAAAGCATTAAATATAATATTAATATAAATATAAATCATAAGTACCTCCCTTAGATTTTAAAATGCCTGCATTATGCCATTTTTATGGTTCCTAATTAAAGTTTTGCATGCATGCAAGGTCAAACAACGTTTTAGTTTTCCCAAAATATGCATTTAATATCACCTCATTTTCCAACATTTCCTAAACGACTTGTTCAATGCAGTTATACTGTAAGACTGAATCTCCCTAAACCCCTCTACTTTACTCTGATTGGTCAGATGGCCTAGTCTGTTGTGACTGGTCTACCATGTACACAATGTGTTGGAAACGATACAGCCTTCGTCATACTTCCTTATTTTGTAGGAAGACAGAAAGAATGATAGAAAATATAAACATCTATTAGGCTGAGATTCACTGGAGCTGGCTGGTCCAAATAAACAGGTGACTGAGCCCGTTTTGTGAATTCCGAGATGAACTCACATAGATTAGGGGAGCAGTCCTCATGAGATGTTTGCACTCACATTCAGCTACATTACACTCTGATAATAGAGACACTTTGCAATTATTTAACAATACATATGCTTATTACTGTATATTAGATTAGATCAGATTAGATAAGATTCAACTTTATTGTCATTACACATGTACAAGTACAAGGCAACAAAATGCAGTTTACTTTAGGTCTAACCAGCAGTGCAATAAGCAGGATATAGATATTATACGTGTGCTTATAGCAGATATGTACAAGCAGAAACTGGATAATATTTACAGATGGATGCACAGTAATATGAACATAATATACCGTTTGTATTAACTATATTCAGGAATTACAAGTATACTGTATGCACATAATGTACAGGTTGCTATAGAGTCATGAATATGCATTTACTATATCACGGTTTGACATATGTATAAACATAAAAATGTATAATTAGAAATTTACAAGTGTACATGTGCATATCCATTGCACATTTACAAGTGGGTATGTACAATGTAGTGCAATGATTATGTGCAATATTAAATTTGCTAAATTAAATAGTGCAATGGTTATGGAAAGCCATTAGCCTTTCCCCCACAAACCATAGTTTGGGACATCCTGTGCATGATGAGTATACACATTTTAAATGCATTTTCTAAATGCATCTTATAGGTCTTCAGTGCAGCTGCATCTAAAAATTTAATCAACAACCAATGCATAACCAAATCCTGACCTACGCTTGATCTTTCTCAATAATCCTTTACAGCTGGATTTATGTCACAGCTGAAGATCTGTCTCTACATCTGTTTCTTTTCATCTTTAATCAGGATTTTTATTTGCAAAAAACATTTTCCAAGATCTTAAATGACATCAAATATTTCACTTTTATTAAATTACCAATATATTATCAATTTCTTAATATTAATCCATTTGGCTTTACAGACCTTCGATCAAGATGGTGGCACTCACACTTTGTAAACATGGTCAGGATGATTTGTTGATGTTCAAACCAAGCATCAGAAAAGGGAAGAAACGTGATTTAAGTAACCCTAAACAAGGCATGTTGTTGCCATGGGCTACTAGCATTTCAAAAACTGCTGATCTACTAGGATTCTCACACATGACCATCTCTAGGGTTTGCAGATAATGGTGAGCAGCAGTTTTGTCAGTGAAAAATGCCTTGTTGCTACCAGAGGTCAGAGGAGAATGGCCAGACTGGTTCCAGCTTATAGAAGGCTCTAATAGCCACTCATTATAACCAAGATATACAGAAGAGCATCTCTGAAGATGCAACACATTAAACTTTTAAGCAGATGGGCTATAGCAGCAGAAGACCACACCGTGTGCTACTCCTGTCAGCCAAGAACAGGAAACTGAGGCTACATTTCGCACAGACTCACCAACATTCTGAAGAGTCTGGATTTCTGCTTCAACATTCTGATGGTAGTTTCAGAATTTGGCATAAACAACGTGAAGGCATGGATCCATACTTCACTGTTTCAACCCTGTGTGGGATATTATCTTGGCACACTTTGGGCCCCTTACTACCGACTCAGCATTGTTTAAACATCAACTCGTTTTGGGATTTCTGCTTGCCACAGTTTACCCATCTTAAAAACTTTCAATTTTACAAAGATTAAATCAGCACCTTTGAGTTATGGTAGCATAAGAGATTTACATCATGGAAAGTGGCATTACACCTTTGCAAGCAGACAACATGACTTGCCAGAATAAACATTTTGTGTCACATCCTGCTTAGTATTTGTCTATTAAATGACTTTGACTTGGCGGACAGTGTTTGTAATAATTATAATATTTGAAAAAGCTAATTAAAAGCTACTGAGATTTCTAGCTCTTGATTCAAAAAATTTACATGAGTTTGCAAATTTACCAATCCCTAGGTGCACAATTTAACAAGACAGTGTTAACGAGGACAAGAGGTGAAGCTGGAGATCGTATGATAAAATAAGTTTTCTGTGAATGCAATAGAAAATCTGATAAAGAGAAGACTTGGTTAGAAGGTTAAAAGATCAACAAGACCATCCTAATACGGATGGGAACTAGTTTAGCACTAGCTGCTTCCTAAAACCGATCTGAACTGACCTGTTTGATTTGTCTATCGTCCCGGTGAAATGCGCTTAGCTCAGCACAGTGTATTTTGAGAATGCCTGTTAAAGATTTTGGGGAGGTACTGTATATTAAAGGTACAACAGCTCACTGTGTTTAGAAACAGAGATTATAACAAAGGAAATCATATATAAATGTAATCAATTATCACAACAATAAATCACCGTAAAGGATATAAAATATATTTCTGTCAACACTGATTAAACGGTCTGATATTATTTGAGTCGTTGCACATGATCCATGTGTGGAGTCTGAATAAAATTGCAATAACCGTGACCCTTATTACGAATTATCACATTCCACCCACCTTTCCGCAGGGGTGGGGGGGAGGGGAGGTAAGGGTTCGCTGTTCAGGTAAAGCAGCAAGGAGGTATGTTTAATACATGAAATGCACAGTTGGACACCTACTTGTCCAAATGAATACTTCAAATTATACAATATAATCCTCCTCTCACAATTTCAATTTCTCTTTCCCTCCACTCCATCACGCCCACACATATACTCCAGCATACAAAATACGTTGTAGTTTTATACTTGTGTACACGTTGTTGCATCATTTTCCTCACAAAATTCCCCAATGGGATTACTCAGACTGGAATTACCTCATCTTAAGAGCAGGAGCTGGTCTTTTTTTCCAATTACATCTTGAGAGCATACCTGTGTGCAATAAAAAGTAAAAAAAATTATCTTCAATAATACCCTGTTGGCACTCTCCATTTGTGTAAAAGAAGGTGAAAAGAGGGGAAGGAAAATTCTCCATCTAAATTCTGAGGGCTGAAGTCCTTCAGGGTAAGTGCTTCTCGCCAGTGTCATATAAAACACACTGGAGAGAGAGAAAGGCTTTGATGAGAATCTCCTCCAAACAGATGCCAGTGATTGAGAGATGCAAGAAAGTATAAAAAATGTAGAATTGCGTAGAAGTAAAAGAGAAAAAAATGCTAAACATATAAATCATTTGTTCCATGGGAAGATAGTAATTAACATGACTAAGTTAGACAAATATATTTATTTCATAAGCCAGAAAACAAACACTATAAATATACTTTAGCAAAAACATTTTACAAACATGATTCCTAAATTGAATGTATAAAAAATAAATAAATAAAATGAAAACTGCGTATAAACAATTTCAGTGATAACACTTTAGTATAGACCAGTTCTCAATATTATCAAGACGCTTATTAGCATGCCAATAATTAACATAATAATAAATAAAAACATAATAAAAACATATTCCACATCTCTAACTCTACCCAATGCCTAAACAATTGCCTTACTAGTAATTATTAATAAGGAGCAAATTAGAAGTTTATTGAGGCAAAAGTCGCAGTTAAGAATTATTTTTGAGAATTTTATTATAAAATAAAGTGTGACCAATTCATTAATACAACTTAAATATTTGGGGATGGTAAGATTTTTTCACTTTTTTATTTTTTTATTTTTTTTATTTTTTTTATGCACGTGCAATTATGTAATAAAAAAACATAAACATTGCAATTTTAAATAATTGGTTAATAGCTATTTAAATAATTTTTAAAATGAAATTTATTCTTGTGACGTCAAAGCTAATTACTCTGCTCTTTAGTCTCACATGATCCTTCAGGCACCTAATATGCCGATTTGCTGATCAAGAAATATTTATTAATATAAGCAATGCTAAAAATTACTCTACAACTAAAATTACTTTACAACTAAATATTCTTGTGGAAACCATGAAATCAGGATTCTTTGATGAATCGAAAGTTTAAAATAACAGCATTTATTATGCATTTTAAACGTCTCTTCTGTCATTTTAATTAATTTCCTCATGTTTACTGAATGAAATTATTAATTCATTCCCTATATATTACTGACCTCAAATGTTTTTTTATCATAAAAAATAAAAATAAAAAACTATCAAAAGCTATAGAACTGCCTCGATTTTAAAGGTAACGTACGCACAGCCCTCATTACTGCCAGGGGAGAGTGTTTCAAATCAATTCCATTTCAGTTAGGATGGAGTTTTAGGCAGGAGTCGCGTGTAAGCAGTGGACAGCAGTGCAACCCGCTAGATTTTGGTACTGTTAAAATATGTACGCAGCTTTTCAATGTTGTCATCACTTCCATCACTCTCAGTTAATACAGACTGACAGAAGAAAGTCTTTTTATCAAAAGATGCAGATGTTGTCAAACTCTTTGATAGTTACACCACATGCCTACCCAGTGGTCTTTATTTATTTTTTTATTTTGAATCAGAATCTCTCACATCATTTCGCATGATTCCTCGCTCTCACACATGCCCGGCAGGAAATAAATCACATACCTCTAATGTCTGTCAAGATCACACGCAGGCCTAAGGCACTGATTAAAGCTCAACACGAAGGCTCTGAATCTGACCGCCTGGTGTTGGGGGTTCTGGAAGAGGGATGGGGGGTGGGCGATGTCATACTGCCCTGACAGGTTAGAATGTTTATAGGAGCCTCATTTAGATTCCCCCTCTAGAGGCAATGCAGCTATGCCTGTCTGGTCCTGACTGACAGGTAAGTCCTTGTTGTGGCTGCTTGCCCACAGAGCAAAGGGCAGCGTGATAGAATCAAAACTGCTAAGGTGGAAATGTCCTCTAATGAGTGCTTAACCTTGATGACATGAGGTCAAATAAATATAGCCTTAGGCCTAAATACATGAGCTTGACAGTGCCCTTCATTACCATGCAATAGTATAGTGGCATTAAAGATGATATTCTATATGTTGAAACTATTTTTACTCTAAAACTGCAAGTAGATCAACAGAAAGAATTTGCAAGGAACAAATTAATAAAAATTGTAAAACATTTTACAATTAATTTTAGTGCATTCTGTTCTATTCTGTTAAAAAAAAACACTTACATCTAGTAAAATCTGTTTGCACAATCCAGGTGCAAAATTATATGTTAAATAAAGCTTCCATTAAAGGAAAATTTTTCTCACTTGACTCTAAAAGTAGACATTGTTTCTTCAGTCACTGACTCTCATGTTGAACCCAACCTGTATGACTTGCTTTCTTCACTAAAAGATGTGAAACTTAATGTTAGCATGCTAAATATAACTCGTTTTATTAAATATTATTCATGGGATGAGGGAGAAAGACGTGATTTGTCAATGCAATGACATGCATGTAGCTGCCCACAACCTAAGCACAAGCTCCACTATTGACATTGGTAACTACAAAACATGGTGCACTAGAAATCCGTCTAGCTTTAGTTTTCAACAAAAATTAATCATGTAGTGCCAACGCAAAATACAGTTTTAATTAAGTTAACTGTACAAGCAGCAAAAAAATGAATAATTTATTTAAACCTTGAACAGTCCACAAAACATGGTCACTATTTAGTATAAATTAAAAATTCCTTTCCATGTTTGATTGCACTTAGTAGACAAAAGTTGGTGGTGCATGAACTGAAGTATTGTCAGAGGAATGAGTTATGAGCAGGAAATGTATTTAACGCATTTATATGCAACAGTTTATTAACAACTCAGAGTGAAGCAGGACAGGTTCGATCACCGGCAAACAAACACATCAGAGACAAAGACAGCAAACTAATCCAGAAACGTAGCGTAGGTCAATAACAACAACAAACTCAGTCCAAGGGGCAAGACAAAGGCTTAAATCCAAATACACTATGGCAACAGATAAGGTGGGCGGAGACAAGAGTTCATTGATATGAGTCCATGGATGAAAACAGACACAAACAGACACACAATTCATGGAGAGCTGGAGTGCCATCCAGAGCTGGGCTGGCACATCCAGCTGATCGACAATATGTAAATAAAAAAAACACAATATTGCAAACTGCAAAGTCTCCACAAATCTTCAAAAGGCAATACATATAACTCATCGCAAAAAGCCAGATGCATCTTATCATCTGACTTTTTTTCTCCCTACTAATCAGCCAGAGCCATAAGGACGATTCCACTAAACAGAGAAAGAGAAAAACTTGCTTACAGATGGTCATGGTCTAAACACTTTGATCGAATGTTTTGTGTTTGGCTCTGGCAACCCAGAATGACCCTCATTATTGGTTTTGGTTCTGCTTTTACAGTTAAAAGCCGATATTGTGTATCAAATGGTTTTATAAAATGACAAACATAATGAGGACTTCCCAGAAGTTCAGTCTATTTTCAAATGATGAGCCAGCAAAATGCATGCTGCACTGACTCCAGGTGCCTTGCGATTCAAGCTTATAATTAAAGTAAAAAATGAAGCTGAAGACTCATTCTTAATGAAACTGAGGATGCCTGGAAAAGTAATTGATTAAAATATCAAGTAAAACAGTGATCGATCAAGCTATTGATGAATCACTTGTTAGGAAGCCTTGTCAAAGATGCAGAACCTCATCAGGTTTTGTCGAAGAGGCCTAGGCTCCATTGATTAAGCATTATTAAAGGAACGCATGCTCTTGTATTGACTGCCTATTAAACGCATATCAGCAAGCAGCAAGTATGACAAATGATCAGGGTGTTTAGAGACTTCATTATTCATAAGTCATTCCAGGAACAATGTAAATGATGCTCCCCCTTCCCTCACCAAACCCCATGGGATGTGATCTAACAGTGGAGTGGAGATGATGAGGAACTCTGTGTTTCAGTAGGAAGTAGGTGTTTAAATCCCTTCTATCAATCGCTGAGGCTTAAAGAGACAATCTGGAAATGCTGATCCCAGCAATTAGTGCTGGTTAACCACATGTGGGTGGAATAAAATTATACATTCAGATTATAAGAGTGCTGATATTTTGATGTACCACCAGCTGCCGATTGAAAACAAAAACATCACATATGGTGCAAAAATGGTCATGCTGGACCATCTTCTTGAATTGACATGACAGCTGCATTAAAAAACTATATCTTATAGCAACTATATCTTAATGTGGCTGTATAAAAGGCCTCAAATTATGCATTTGAATCACAGAAGACAAGTCAAATGTCAGTGGTAAAGTCTCCTAACGTAATTGTTCATTTAAATCAGTCATATGTATCTCAATGCAGCCTATCTGAAGTTATTTACTAACCAGGCATAAAACTTATTGTCTCCGTAATATAAATTTGTACATGCTGATTACATAATATTGTACATATTGTAGCCCAGTTTGTGCATTCGGACTTTAGCCATAAATATGTTTATTTTAAATTGAGAAAGAAAAAGAAATCTGTACTAACTTTTGTTTTATGTGTGTTTTGCTTTGTTCAAATTTGTTTTAGTTTGTATTTGCTTTGTTTGCCTGTTTTTGTTGTTGCTGTTTTACTTGTGTGCATTTTTGTGACAAATTAGGACATACATTTGTATAATGACATGGGTATGACATATGTATTACAAGGAGAAGGTGACTTTTCAGGACAGTACCCCATGTCCCTACTTTTAAAAACACTTTTAAATCACACAGAATAGTTCAATACAGTGTACTAATCTAAATCTAAACATAAGTTTCCTGTAGAAGGTAAAGTTAGATGTAGCATTGGTGTTGTGTTGTGTGTCCAGAGTAGTAGGACTTTTTGTGATATAGAAGCCATGTGCTTATTAACTTGCTAATCAGCCATTGTTTCTTAGTGTTGTATATGTTTGTTCCAGTCTTTTTTATGATAGTGCTTGGTTTTTAAAATAAAGTTTTGCATTTTTTTTATCAATGCCCTATGCTCCCGTGTCCTTCGTTGTTGATCAATCCATAAGTATTAATATTTCACTTTTGACAGGATAGCCCATTCGGTGTCTCTCTTTTCCTCACTTCAAATGCATGGCATACTGTATTTGTGATATCGTGAGGCTCTCTGATCATTCTGGGCTGATGGTGTGAATTGCAAATTGCGAACTAGAACAGAACTGCATGAGTCGAGATGAAAGAACGCCATTGTAAGTGGCTGCCAAGTGCCAAGCAATGTCAAAATACCATTCAGAGATGACTTCAATGCTTTCTCCTGTCCTCCATCACATCTACAACAGATGCAGCCATGTGAGTAAATGCTACAACAGATCTTATAAATCTCTCATTATTTGCCTGCTGGTTTTCCTGGAGACTTGCTCAAGGCCAAATAAGGATAGAGGCATGGCACGGGAATTTTTTAAAAGTGGTTCTCACCTTGCTGGAAAATCTCAAGGGGATTTCATTCCCAAGTACATCTCCTGAGCTGCAGAACACCATAAGCAAGAGCATCCGCCATAGTGTATCATACACAAGACAGCAGTAGCATGTGAAAGGTCTTGAGCCTTTAGCTCAACTTCTATGACGTGAGTGACTGCACAAAAGCCCGTCTTTTCTTTTCTTGCTCCGCTTTGATGTCAAAAGCACTGTTTTTGCACTCCCTTTCTCAACATTCTGTCCTCATTTGCTTCAGGTATGTCAGTTTTTTAGTCTCTTTTTTACTTGCTCCCTCTATTCTCTGCCCAGCTTCTCTCTAGACACTGTGCTAATGAGCCCAGCTGTGTGTGTGAACATCAGCAAACCATTTATGAGCATACTAGGGTTTTGAGGGAAAAGGTGTGTTCGGCTATAATTCAAATTATTCAAACCATCTCTCAAAAGCACTTAGCACTCATTTCCACCTTTCATCACATCCCCCAAACCCTCTATCACTTTGTCCTGCTATCGCTGGATGACGATCGTTGTTTTTTCTTTTTCCCCTCTGATGGAGCTTCTATTCAGAGTCGTCCTAATCTGTAAATCTCATCTGCGATATTTGAAACTGTTAGTAGACTGTGAAAACCCCACTTACGAGAACTTCAAACCAACATGGGCAGATGAAAATCGAATAAGTGTGACAGAAGAAATATGTATATTAAGACGGGAAGCACTAATCATTTTATCAGAATGTTCCGGGACTCTGTATGTTCAAAGAATATCTGAGATATCATTCTTAATCTTTCATTTGACGCCAAGTCTGAAAGTCTCCATTTGGCTGGAGCAAACTGTATATTCTTTTCTACACATTTGATCATTTCCTTCAAAAATTTTAATCGTAACTTGAACGATTTCTGAATAGATGCAAATAGATGAATCCTGAATAGATGCAAATGTTTCATATCTCAGACTAAATAAGTTCCCATCCCTTTAATAAGCACTTAACATGACAGGTGTTTTCATTACGCTTGCTACCTTTCATTATGTTATAGCTGGAGATTGCATGGGGTAATGGAAAGTTTGGGTGATATTCACGGTCGTCCTTGAAGACAACTTTCTTTTCAAGCGGTTTTCACCTGTTTGAAGAGCAAACAGGTGCTTCCTGACAAACAAAGGAAGAAAGATGCCTGCGCAAAGTCAAGGTTCGCGCCTGTGCTGAAAGCTCAGACAGGCAGATGGGTAATTTGTGTCTTGTAAGAGCATAGATGTAAAGTTATTCTCTTTGATTCTCTCTCACACTGGTCGGTGCGTCAGTGTGGCGAATCCGTGCATCCTTAATGCATAAACTTTTACAAGAGATCAAATGCTGAACAAAATAAACAAATGTTTTACAGCTGCTGGTATACTGACATATTTAATTCATACGAGAGGTACAGTGAAAGGCTTCAGTCAATAAAGTGATGGAGAATGTGTCATTCATAGATATAAACCCATCCCAGGGTCATTGGAAATGTGTGCCTCTATTTAAATTTCTGCAACCCTGTAATTACCTACCTTACTGGACATTTTAAAGTTTTAAAGTAAAATCTCCAGATGTTAAAACACATGTTTAATACATGACTGTGGCATGTT
>JAUCNO010001837.1:0-12235 GCA_032353835.1 Enteromius viviparus | reverse complement strand
CTGAAAATGTCCTCATAAATCACCTTCATATTGTAATACCTATGTCATACCCATGTCATTATACAAATTTGTGTCCTTATAAACCACACACACAAATTAATATTATTAATATTATGTGCATTGAAAATTAGTTCCAATTAGCCGACTTTAAGTATACCAGCTTAGTATTTAAAGAATAATTACAGGGTATATGTGAACATACATTTGTAAATGTATTGCTGTAAACAGTATGAAAGAAAATTATTGCAAACACATTTTATTTATATATTAAATATATTGATTTTTCACTTTTCAAGAACTTTGTTGTTTAATCAGGCAATATTTTCTTTACTATGATATCGGGATAGCTGTATCATCCTGATTTTATCTTGATTTTAACCTAAAACTTTGTTATCAATTAACAAAATGCTCTTTATATATGAATTGTTTTTTACAGGGCAAAATAAAATAAAATTAAAATTAAAATTAAATTAATAAAATTAAAATAAAAATAAAATCATGTTACCGACTTATTTAACAGCCGTTATATTAGAAATATGTCTCTTCCTAAGATCTGCTGATTGTGAATTACTCTAGCTAATATACTTTTTTTTTTTTTAAGCTGAAAGAACATCAGTTGAAAGACCTACCATTACTAGCTGTTATTGACTTTCTAGCAAAGGGAAAAGTATCTCATGCTTTGCTCAGGGGCAAGTGGAGTAGAACTGAACTCTTAAATTCCTCCCACTTCATCACACAACCATCATTCAAAAACAAAAAGTACAATTAAAAAGCCAAATAATGTGCATTGAATGGCAAGCTGCTGATTATGCCTGATGGACATTAACTTCTTATATGAATCTGTGCAAAGCAAAATACAAACACGCATCCGGTCAAACTTTAAAAGCCATGTGTTTATGGCCTCAACAAACATGCCATCAATGTGTTAACCATTTAGAAGGCTTGTGCATGTGTGTGCTTATGTGTGAATGTTGCGAGTCCTGCCTATAACCTTCAGATTGAATGTGCTGATGTCTGCATATTTTCCATAGCACATCATTTTCCATTGAACACACACACCCACTGTAGGCTACACCTGTTCCAGTGAGTGCGCTCAGATCCCAGTTGCTCTAACAAGTCTGATAAACATTGATGAAAAGTTAACAGGCAATGTACATATCCATCATAATATCTAATGTAGAAGCAACACGTACCCTAAGGAATTCCTTAATTTATCCATTATCCTCCAGTAAAAACTTCAGATGACTTGTTATGCAATGCCTTATTGATTTATTTATAAACTAGTAAACTAGTGAATTTTCAATGCTCCCATCCTGCAGTGAGAAAATCAGAGCAGAGAGTGCATGAATAAACATTTAAGCGGTGGATAAAAAAGAAAAAGTAACAAACAAAACCAAGCTGTATTGCAGAGATCAGTATAATCAGTGTCTGTTGCCCACGTGCTGCATCTTATAATCTCCTGTGTTCTCAAACCGAGCCAAAAACCCAGAATAGAAGCAATACACACACATATACTGACTGACTTTTCCAGACTTTCTTCATAAACCTTAAGTTGTCTTTCTTTCTCTCCGGACGATTTTTCGTTCAGGGCAGGACACTGCAGGCAAAGCAGAGCCACTGCAGTCTGCAGTAGCCGCACAGAAACACCTGTCTGTCTTGACTGCCTGCCTCTCTATTTGCAGTTTACGGCACAGAAACACTGACCAAACATAGAAAACACATAAACTAGATTGACATTTTGACACCACATGCTTAATGCCACTTTTTTCTTTTAATTTTAGTATCACTTGTTTCTTGTGACACTCATTTGAGCAACTGTCAGAAACGCATGCATGCATTTCCAGGCAAAAACTCGTGTAGTTGTTATTTAAGCGAGACAAATGTTTAAAGGTGTTAAAGAAAAATATATATAATGCAATTCTAAATTTTAAATCTACAATTATTGACATTAAAATGCATCTGTGCATTTTCAACTCTGCACACTACAGAAAACTGATCTGACTCTGCACACATAAAAGTGTATTTTTGGGTGCCCTACTTTTGGACTAATTTAAAATGAGGAATTCTAACCAATTAAATAAAGCATCATCACCAATTACAAGGCAAACTAAGCCTTATCATTGATTATCGCTGTATGATAGGTGGAAGCAAGCCGTTCTACCTGACATACCTGCAAAAGGCAAAGGTGAGTATGTGTGTGCAGAAGCAACTGTGTCTACAGCAGATTATCAAATAATTGTTTTTAAGGGTATAGATCACACACACACAAAAGATGAAAAGGCAAATATTAGAATAGTGTCATGAACTGACAGTTTTTGGGCATAAAATGAAAGTGAATTGGCTCTCATTCTGCTCCACAGAAATGACAAGAAGGGTTTGGAACGAGATGAAGGTGAGTGAACGATTACAGAAATTCCATTTATGTTTTGAACTATGCCTTAATGTAATGCAACTTAAGTGTGCACACCAGCTGCCTCATCCCATTCAAACGGGTGGCGCAGCCCGTCTGGAGCTGCTCCGCATCGAGGTCGTTCAGAGCATTGACGCCATCGGTGCGCATGCAGCAGAATGTTAATGTGAACTGCGGATTCATTGAGAAAAATTCCAGCGATGAGAAACAATGAACTGGCGGCGTGCAACGTCACACAGACCGCGCGCATGCCGTGAAAGCGCTCCTCGCGCACAGACACTGACCGTTCACTGCATGCATTTACTATTTTTCATATTAATAGATAAACTTGCAGTACCTGCATTTTGTCTGATGTAAACACCTCCGTGTCTACATCGCAGGCGATGAGCGTCAACATCTCCAATTTCATGTTTATCGATGGCATTCCCTCTTTTGCAGCTTGTAAACAGATAAATAAAGAAATGTGGTATTTTATTCCCTATGCTTCTTTTCTTTTTCGTGCGTCTCTTTGAGACCGAAAGTCTTCTGTGTGTTGGTGAGGTGAATGACTCTAACTCTCTGACTGAGATGCTGCTCTGCGAGCGCTCTAAGGCTGCTCAGGTTCATCCGCTCTGGCCAATCAGAGAGCTCAGCCGCCACATTGACGTCAGCACCTTCTTCGTTTGATTGTCTATTCTGATGTGCACGCGCTCCTCAGAGAAGTGAACGCAGAACGCCGCAGAACGGCTCGGTTCTGCCAACAAACGATGCCGTCATTGTTGTCCTGCTCCTCTGATTTACTAACAGTAAAGGAAACAGTTCCAGGTGACAACTTAACTTGTAGTAAAAGAGGGGAAGCATGTCATAAATTCCTAATGTATAAAATTACCTCAGAATACTGCAGAAGGACCACAAAGATAAATTAATAAATAATTGATGTGAATTACAGGTGGGGAACTGATACACTAATTCATGGCGTAATCTCTTAAGGAAGTCAAAACCAGGTTGAGATAATGGAGTTAATTCTGTGTATTATATGAAAATATGTCTAATAGTGTTTTAAAGGTTTAAATTACTGCAAAAATAAGTTTTGTTCATATGCCCAGGAACAAAAGTCACATCCTTTCAAAAGAAACAATTACAACGGTATGCCTGCTTGTTAAATGTAAACTTAACTTGTGTCATAACGGATTATGATATATACTGTTTCGTTTACTTGTGTAAAAGGAGTTCATATCACAAACTGAGGTAATATATTATATAAAAGGTGCATGGTGCATGCACACACATTTATTCCCTCAGTGTGTGGAAAAGCTTTTTGTGATCTCTCTCTCTATCTCTTTTTATATATATATATATAACAGATTTTATAGATATTCTTTCATTACTTAAGTTATTTAAATATACTTTTTTCTTTAACAGTAAGCTGTTTACAATGGACTGCACACTCAAAAAAAGTGAGTAAAAATAAGGCCCAATGTGGGTTATTTTCTGCACTACATTTTGACATTGCATTGTGTTGTGTTTTAAAAGAAAATCCAAAACTGATAATGTCCTGGCAGAAAATTACCAGTACCTTTTCTCTTTTCTAATTATATTTTTATAGTGCCCCAAAATTTGTGCATTGTTATTCAATCCCACCAATCAAAATAAAACTCCTCCATACCATACAAACATTATGAAAGTAAAGTGAAGGATGATTCTGCAAGACAATGTGTGCAAGAGACCATGCTTAACAGGGTTAGTGTCGTTACACACAGACGAACATGCACACAGCACTGCAGAGACACTGCACCATCATTATGACTTACAAATGTGCATGTGTAAAGACTGCCAGTCTACCTCGCTCATGAACGTACCATGCCGTACCAGCCCCTGGCACCACTGCAGCTATCACAAACTAGGGCAAGCTATTTATATCACAAAGAGAAGAATGAGAGAGAGAGATTTAGAAAGACATGAGAGAGAGAGAGAGTTCAGGTGCAGGAGAGTGCAGGCAGCTATATGAGGAGTAGAAGGTGATGCAGCAGATATGAAGTGCAGAAGAGACAGAGATAAAGAAAAGCTCCAAGTCAGGTCGTTAATATGACAGACAAGCTGAGATATCAACAGAAAAAAAAGATAATTGAAAAAAATAAAATAAAACAAAACTGCATGTGGAAAATGAAGTTAAAACATAATACAAAACAGATCAGATGCAGTATTTCCAGTGCACTGCAGAGGTAAGGTATTGTGCATTTAGCAATTACTGAGTTAGATCTATTGCAGTTTCTATGTTTTTCCCAGTGGAACTTGTTTATACACAACACCAAAATGTCACCTATGTAAATGAGCCACAACCTGTCCTGAATAATAACAGCATGATATTCTCATTATCCTCATCGCAATTCTTTTTCAGCCACGGGTCTGCAGCAGGTCTATGGAGCGCTCACCACAGCTCTGAAATGAGCAATGCAGTATATCTATTTATGACCTTATTATATAATAAATAATGTGTGGTTGTGTCATTTAAGGAAGTGGCTTTGCTTCAGGACCCAGATATTTCATTGGACATCAAATACTGATCCAACACCGTAGCAAAATCTTTTATTACACACAATTAAATTAACATAGCAATTAAACTATGCTAATAGTTTTACAAATACACAAAGCTATTAACATGATAAAAAAAAAGAAGACAACATGCATAGCAAAAGCAGAAATGTGCTTTCTAACATGGAACAAACACTGGGGTGACTACTCTATTAGCTGAAACAAATGTATCATGGCTTCCACATGCACAAAAATAATAACAATAATAATAAAAGCAAGCAGCACAACATTGAAATGTTGGTAACACTTTCAATGAAGCCTCTCAAAGAAATACTCTTAAAAGCTCAAATAAGTAAATATTATAACAGTTCTTATGAATATTCATGAGATGACGCAACATATAATAAAGTTATTTCTAATGCATTACGCATTATTCATTATAATGCCTTAAAATACCCTTATAATGGATTGTAAATATGGGCTTAGTTACCGAAATGTTTCCCGAGCAGCAAATCTGAAGATTTATGCGGCGCTGCATGTGCCTGCTGAAAACTCACCCAAAGTATAACATGAATAAATTACATTTTAAAATACATTAAATCAGAAATCAGTTATTTTAAATTGCAATAATGTTTCACAATATTATTGATTTAACTGTATTATAAATGCAGCCCTGGTGAGCATAAGATAATCACAAACCCCAGGGTGATCTAGTATGACTGTTGAGTGTAAATTAATATCACACATCAAATCCATCATTCCCAACAGCCTGATCTCTTGGGTGAGTTTATAAAGGGACTATTTATAGACTCTAACCTAAGGATACATGGCTCAGATCCACTGTTTCCTATCTGTTTCTCCTATCTGAAGTGTCTCGGCGCTGGGGCAGGCAGACAGGACTTTGACCCTGATACAGCTCAGTGAACAGAGTGGGGAGGAGGGGTCGAGGCACGTGCCACCAAAGCAGGTCAACAGTCTTAATGAAACAACATCGCCAGGCTGCCAGACACAACCAAATGAAAGACTTATGAAGTGTGTATTTGTTTGTGTGTGTGTGCATGTGTGTCAGAGAGCGAAAGGAAAGGAGGGACAGAGAGCTTCTCTCGTGCCACTCACACAAAGTAAATTAGATTTTCAGGGTTTGGCGGGGTGGGGGTCTGGGGGGGGATTTGTGAGAGCTCCAGTTTCTGAAGCAGAAATAAAGGCCAGCTGTTTGCCCACAAAGATGTTCCCAGCTCCTCTCAAAGACAAAAATCACACTCAGAGCAGAAACCTAAGAGCATTTCTGTGTTTTTCAAACAGAGCCCTTTTTAGTCCTCAGGAATGCGTACAATACATTTACTTCAACTGTTTTGGTGTTTTACGGGACAAACATGTGAGTTTAAATGGCCATCTCAAGATAAATGTTACAGTGAAATGGTCAAAATACCATTTCACTGTCACTCGCAGCACTTTCATGGATGCTCTGGATAACTGCACTTATTAGTACAAAACTGGGGGTACGCAGGGTCACGGAGTGAAAGGCATTATGGGTAACCTCAAGCCTTTACTGTTATATCCATCTTTTTTACCCTGAGGATGATGACCCAAATATACTCAAACACACAAACTGCACCAACATTCACAGTGATAAAGCACACACACACACACACACAACAACAGAGATGTAAGTCATGCTCTTACTGGTACTGATAGCAAACCCCACATGAACCTATATGAGGATATATGCGCATATATTAAACCTATATGCAGTATATATGCACATATATGATAATATATATATGCCACATATAGGCAAGACTGCATATATGTGCATATATGTACATATAATATAGGAAAATTGCCAATTTTATATGTCACATATATTAAAAACCTATATTAAAACATATGTTTATATAGGTTATTTCCGTGTGGGTACACTCTGCAATGTTTTCCAAGCCTTAGCTGTACTCATTAACAGGTCATAAATGCATAGTAGTGTGAAGCAATATTACAAACTTACAAAGTGATCATGTCATTAAAAACTAAATTATTCTAAAAAGCAAAAAACTAATTGTACTATGAAAACATCTGAACTTCTCAATTGGTTGTGAAAAAAGACCATCACTTGCAATACACATAAGTATATGGTTCCTGTTTGGTTGTTTATACAACAATGAATGTTAACCATAACATTCTAGAAACATGTATTTATATATTCTTTAGAGTCTATTTGTAACCTGTACTGACATTCCAAGAATGTCGAAGGGAGGTTTGTGTGGCAACCTAACAGAAATCTTAACAGAAGAATAAATGGTCATTTATTTATGCCACCATTTAAAAGCCAGAAGTCAAAAAGAGATTAACAAAAAATTATAATTTCATTAAAAAAGGCCTTTACATTGTTGTAAAAAAAAATCTTCTGAATGTGCCATTTTCCGCAGGCTGGATGTGAACATGAGCTAGAAGCAAGCTTCTGCACGGGGCAAAATCTAAAATTAATGCTGTCAAACAATTAATCGTGATTAATTGCATTCGAAAATAAAAGTGTTTGTTTACTTTATATAATTACGTGTACTGTGCATATTTATTACATACTGTAAATAAACACAGTGTAAATTTGGAAGATATTTACGTTTATACATTTATATATTCATATTCTTATATTTGATATAAATATATTTGATATATAAACATAACATTTTTCTTAAACATATACATGCATGGGTTTGTATTTATATATAGGGATAAAAAATACACAGTATAAACCTATATTATTTAAAAAAAAAAAATTATTTTGGATGCAATTAATCACGTTTAATGTTTGACAGCAATAGAATAACTAAATATGAATGAATAAATACATGTTGACTTACTATTTTAGGTTAGTACGAACAGGAATGCATTAAATGAGTGACAGTAAAGACATTTATATTGTTAAGATTAATATTTCAAATAAATGCTGTTCTGTTAAACTGTGATAATACGAATTGTTTCTTTAGCAGTAAATTTGGATAATAAAATAAATGATCTCCTGCTGAACTTTATCATCACAAAAATAAATTACATATTTAAAAACATATTATAGAAAACAGTTACGATATTTCTAATTGCAATAATATTTCACATTATTACTGTTTTTGCTGTATTTTGTAGTGTAATAAATTCAGCTGTGGTAAACAAAAAAAGAGACTAATTTGTGATAAAACAAAACTTATGAATATTCCTAAATCCTTGAATTTCAGGTCTCAAGTTGGCTGGGGAAATACGCAAGGAAATGAAGGGGCGAAAGTATTATTATTTCTGAAGAGAAAAATGTGAAGAGGTCAACCAAATCCTCCTTTTTGACAGAAAGCAGGTTTGTACAGATCACAACATAAAATATGCAGTCTAACAAACTATACCAAAAAACAAAAACCCTGACTCATATTAAAAGTGGACCTCAAGGAAAAAATAATTAAAGATGCATATGATGCCTTAAAGAAGAACAAGAAGAGACCAAGCTGAAAATAAGGAAACAGGTTTTAGTTCTTCTGCTTCATTTGTGTTCCTAATACAACAATTACATATTCAGTTTTAATGTTTTCAGAGAAGCACAAGAGGTGCTCAGAAGGAAGCAGGTCTGCTCTATTTTCAGCCAGTGACCTGAGTGACTCTTTGTTTCTCTCTCTTTCTGCAGAGAAATCACATCTCTGCTTATCTCTACTACCACAGGGGAAGTAAAAGCTCTTCTCAGTCCCTGCCACTCCTCGGGTAAGAGGTTACAGCTTCAACAGGCAGCAAAAATATTCCATGAACGCTGAGGAAACGCAGTATTAACGTCAGATGGTGTCCTCTGGGCCTTAAAGTGCTGGCTTCAGAATGTAGGTTAAAATGTACTGCTCACAAGACCTCCATTAGCTTTGAACATGCCAGATTTGGAAAACTAGAGTTTGCTGAAAAAGATAAAGAGACCTAGCAAGCACTCAAGGCCTGAGGAACTGAGTGTGTTGTAGAGAAGAGAATGCCATCCCACAATGCCTCAGCTCAAAGTCAGATAGACCCTTAAAGAAACAGTTCACTGCAAAATGAACACCGTTTTAAACCTTAGGAGTTTTCTTTTATTGTAGTTGCCTGTACAATGTCAAACTACAAATGCCCAACAATACAATGACATTCAAAGTGTGGCCAAAAAACACACTTTTCAGGTAAATGGTAAATTTTCAGTTTTGCGTAAACCATTATATATGCAGATATACTGTAAGTGTTTATCATTTTTCATTAGTTCTTACCCTCTGCCTGTCCTCCTCGAACACAGCCTCATGCACACTGCAGGCAAACAGAGCTGTAGGGAGATCACTCAAGTCCATCATCTCTTCAGAGTCTTCATCAGTCTCGCCAAACGCCATCTCTTCTTCATCATCCTCTTCGGGATCACTGCTGTGACCCTCTGAGCTGTTGCTCCACAATTTCCCACCCTCACGCATCATTACACTGCCCTGCCAGGAGACAGCATTTTTAAAAAATGACACAAATCAGTTGAAATATTATGGCAATCAAGGATATACGGTAAAAAAAAAATTGGTTTGCTTTGAGGGGGGATGATCATTTATTTATTTTTGCCGTCATTAAAACTGACTCGTGGCATCCAAACAAATTATTTTGTGAAAAAAAAGTCAAAAATAATTTTAAATAATAGTGCATGACATTATATGTTGTGGAAAGTGAAACCCATTCACAAAATCACCACCAGGTGGCCAATAAGTGTCGCTCATTGCTCAGAAAGGTTGGAATTGTGACATTTTATAAATTTTTGATATTTCAATGTAACGCTTTATTATACATCCATCACTTGTATATACTGTCCCTGATTAACACAAAAGCCTATTGTTATTATTATTAGAAATATGAAGTCCATAAAATTAAAATACTAAAAAAAACAACAACATAAAAACAGAATTTCCAGTGATCTATGAGTGAGCTGGTTTCTACGTCAACACACCTGCAGTGTTTACTAAGGATCTGATGACTAATAATCTAACAGGAAGACTATTAATAGCAATATGAGTCAAACAACAGTTTGTGGTAATGCATTAAATATATACAAAAATATGACTACATTGTATTATTTTTTAATAATGCATTAAAAAGGCATAGGTGAATAATAACAAACAATACATAATCTAATTAAAAACATAGTGGATAGTGGAAAAGACTGCTCTATATAAATTTCAATTTTAAGCATACAAGCAATGTGAGTTATTTTTGCTGACAAATGGGTAAAACCTAGTGGTTTGAAGGATAATGGCAAATATTTAAAATGACAATTAATAAGATTTCAGGGGCTGCACTGTGATCATTAAATACACTCTTTTAATGCCTTCTAATGCTTCTTGGTCTACCATGTCTGACTAGATCACCTATACTGAATAACATTTTGGCTGTGTTTCTGATAAATCATGGTAAATCAAGTATATAACAGTGGTTATTTTTAATGAATATTGTTTTTTAAAGAGAGGACACATGAGAAAAAAAACTGTATAACAC
Source organism: Enteromius viviparus (assembly GCA_032353835.1). Taxonomy (NCBI): domain Eukaryota; kingdom Metazoa; phylum Chordata; class Actinopteri; order Cypriniformes; family Cyprinidae; genus Enteromius; species Enteromius viviparus. The sequence goes on along the minus strand of JAUCNO010001837.1, from coordinate 1,809 downwards.
TTTCATTGTTAATACTTTGAACAATGTAGAATTTTTCCTTTCATAGTGCTTAACATTCACTTTCTTAAATAAACTAATAATAACTAATTTAGCTTTTCAACAGAGAAGGAAAGAAAGTTTGAGAACGACGTTAAAGTGACTTAATACACAAACATTTTTAACGGGCTTGAACTTTCATCAAATAGACTACTCAGATGTCTCTCTGTGTGTTACAGCGCCATCTAGTGGCTGTTACACGAGTACAGTGTGTGCACATTATGGGTGTAATCTTATTATAAGCGTCTCTCTAAAATAGAAAGTGTGTTTGCTACCCAGGAGCGGATGCAAATAACGTTATGCGTGGTGCTGAATGTGAATTCATGACGATAAAAATGAATAATGTACATCTAATTCATATTTCTAGTTTTAAAAACATCGCTGCTGCTATACATTTCATAACAAACCGATTAGCATGCTTAAACTATCAAGATGACATTGGCAACATAATGGTAGTACACATCTATGTTAGTCTATTAGTTCTGACACTTTTATTTGAAGTAAATTTCAAAGCAAGTCCATCAGAGTTAGATATAATAGCGTGATAATGTAAGTTTTATAAGATGACTTACCAGTTATCTTTGCAACTGAATCGAAATTGATGCCCGGGGCAAGAGTCCATTCACTTTAAAATCCAAGGTACATAAACTTTCATACAATAATGTAATAGTAATAATCTCTACTAGAAATGCGTCTTTTTGTATAAACAGTCAGTTCTTCGTCTGCCATCAGAACGACAAGTGACAGTGAGGGATGACCAATGATATTCAGCTTTATCTCATAATCAGCCAATGGGATTCGAGTTCGCGGAAGATTGACAGCAGGGATTGATGACGCGTGGCAGCGGACTCGTCCTGCCCAGTTTGGTGTATCACATCAGAATGCGTTATGGATTATCTTTGACACATTCATTTTTACACGAATTGACTCACTCTGAACGTTTGTAATAATAATAAAAAAAACTGTCTAATTGAAACAATTTAATGCAACTGCTTCCTTCATATAACGGTATTTTAAAGTTACAGTCAAAATGGTCATTACCGGAGCTGTGTATAATATGAAGATATGCTCACCGGCTGTCCAGACACTAATAATTAATTTGACCGCCTGTTGTTATCTTGACTTACACAAGCACACGGTCTGTACTGTACATATATGGCTTCTCAATAATACAGATATGATGATACACAGAAAACAAATACACTTAAATAAACAAAGGTTGCTTTGCAAATTCAAACTTAAGTCATGTAGATGTGATACTACAATTATACAGACGTCCACAGCAATATGGCTGAGATAAGAATAAGGCTTTAATACATATTGTTCAGCTTTAAACTCCCCATTTAAACACTGTTCTAGTGTAGCCAATGTTTAGTACAGATCAAACAAGCAGCAGTTATTATATGGTGTGTATTATTGGTTCAACAGGATTTATACCACTGTGCTAACAGTGATGCTGATTGAAGCTTAGTCTTTTTTCTATGTTATTTATTTATTTATTTTGATTGAAGCTTAGTCTTTTTTCTATGTTATTTATTTTGATTTAAGGCATACTGATTGCCCCTGTGGGATGGTTGTGATAAAATGAACAACATTAGGTAAAAAAAGAAAAATAAAGAAAGAAAAATCAAATAATCATCACCAGGGTTGAGGCCATTCATGAATTGAATTGAGAATGAATAGTAAATTCTAATTCACTTCCTGGAATGGAATTGGAATTGGAACTGCATGCAGCTGACAGGAAATAGAATTGGAATTGAATTGGAATTACAG
>JAUCNO010001836.1:12878-49840 GCA_032353835.1 Enteromius viviparus | reverse complement strand
AAATTGCTTTAGTTTAATGTAGTCAATGTAGTCAATAATTTTCCCGATTATAATGAGACTTCATTATAAATTAGTGTATAGCCTGTTTTCCAATGCCTTCTGATGCCTTCACTTTTATATCTTGCTATACACTTGAAACAAAAAGGGAAAACACATTCATTTGAAAGCTAAGCTGTTTTCAACAAAGCTGTATATATGTAGCACTATAACGAATCCAATGGAAGACATGATATATTATTTCCAAGCATATTGTTCCCGCAAAAAGGAATATTGACTGAATGTGTGAAGAATTGTCTTGCAACATTTCGAGTTTAATCTTGTAGTTTTTCGACTTTCTTTTCGTAATATTTTGACTTTAATATTTCGACTTTATTCGCTTAATATTTAGAATTTATTCTCGTAATATTTAGACTTTAATCTCGTAATAGACATTAATCTCGTAATAATTCGACTTTATTCTCGAAATTTCAACTTTATTCTCAAAATTTTTAGACTTTATTCTCGTAATTTCGACTTTGTTCTCAAAATATTACGACTATCATCTTGTCGCTTTAGATTTTTATAGGTAGCCTAATACTTGAAGAAAACGGGACATTCCCGCTTAACGTGAAAAACACTTAAAGTGGCATAAAGCAACTAAAATACAACGAGGGACACCCAAATTTCCACAGATAAACTCCATATAAAATTCTATATTCTACAGATAAACTGAAAAAGAGCTTGTTTTTTTGACAGTGGCAAAACGTGATATTATTCACATTATCTGTCGAATATGAACTTGTTCTTTTGACATTAGTTAGTGATTATAAAAAGGAAGGTTTGACAGAAATTTGGGGTTCCCTCGTCAGTTTTTAGATGTGTAAGCCACGTTAAACGTTTAAGTATGTCCCAAGAAAACCAAGGAATCAAGGTAAACTTTGCATTGTGTGTTGTCATCTAGCCTAGCAATTTTGTGAAATTATGCAAAAAGTGCAAATATTTTATTTATCTATATAACCGCCTTAATTCATTCTGCAATAAACATAAAAGTAGGCCAATAGATCGAAGTAGCTATAATCTTAGTAAGTAAAAGTTCTTGTCGTGTGTCATGTGATCACGACATCTCTCTTCATGATGGCTTTACAGTGAAGTTCAAAGGTCCAGACTGTTCATAAAGGGCTAGCGGACATAAGCACCCGTCTGTTTAAACAGTGCGAGGAGCCACTGATCTGTAGCCTACTATATTCTCTCTCTTTAACACAAACGTAATGGCGCAAGTGGAAGTAAACAATGTGACTGTTTCTCAGGGGGTTCGCATGCTGTTCAGTTTGATAACGCCTAATGAATCGTCATTCGCGACTGTTGAAGAGGTGCCGAAATATGTCAATCAGGTAAGTGTGACGTCATTACCGCGTTCATGGAGGATTTAGGAAAACAACGACCAGATTATAGCCTGCACAGAACTACAGCAGCAGCACACTCAACAGAGAGAATGTTTTCGGCGAAACTTGCACAAGAAGAGCTTGAATGAGGTGTTAATGTCTTTTTTTGTCCCCATCTTGTTTCATCACGCAGCAACATTATTTGTGTTAGAAAGTACAATCTTAGAAAGCAGGGATGCCATAGAAATGCTGTGGTACGACATTATGCTGTAAAAAGTTAAGTTTTTCTTATCTATCTTATTACTAATTTAAGATAATCATTCCAAACCGGTAAGATGAACGCAAAGAAAATAAAACTAACTTTATTCAACAATTCTTCTCATCCTGTTTGTATTTCGGAGAGAGTATCACGACACGTGCTCTTCTCTGAATGTAAACAACAACACATACAATGAATTGTTGAATAAAGTCGCTATATTTCTGTAGAAAGTCCTATAAAAACCCGTATATACGAACAGAAAACAGATTCGCAATGACATGAGGGTGAGTAATTAATTACAGACATTTTCATTTTTGGGTCAACTAGTCCTTTAAGCATGTTTCATATGTGCAGTATAGCCTATTGTAAACAACCATGCTGAAAAAACAGCTAAAACTGGCCAACTGACTGGTTGGTTAAGCTGGAAGTACTGTAGCTGGTCTCCCAGCCTGACTATGCTGGTTTTAACTGGCCGTTCCAGTCTGACCAACTAAGACCAGCCTGGCAGGCTGTAAATGTGGCCATTTTACTGCTGGTTTTTTCAGCAGGAAAAACATCTGTAATAATAATTTTATCAGGGTTTTGTCAGTATTATTACTACTGCACTATCAAGCACTTTCAAATACTTTAACATGATGATCTTTTATTTTGACTTTATTTATTGACTTTATTGGTTACTCCACCCATGTTTTCTAACAACACGTCTAATGCCACAGGTTTAAAATGATGCCGTAATCGCATATTGTGTGGTTTCTTAATTTTCATTAACGTGCAAAACAGTGAGCACCATGCCTGGAACAATTGGAAAATAAGTCTGCCACCTGTTCAGGTTTTTAAGCCCTATAGCGGGGAGCTCACTCCTTACATTTTAACAGACCCATATGTGTGTTTTTTGGTTTGGCTGCACTCAAATCAACACATGTTTGTTATTTGAGGTAAAACACTCACATTTTTACAGGCCTCCATAAACACATGAATAGAGAAATTGCAATTAACCACACAGCAGGAATCCTAATTGTTGTAATTCTGTCACAAACACACACTCGTTAAATTGCCTCGCTCACCATTCCTGCAGAACTTTATTTGAAGTTTGTCTCTTGATGCGTGTGGGTGAAACAATAGAAATTCTTGTTGTTTTCTTGACTTGGTCAATACGTGAATTTGTGCTTTAACATTTTTTGTCCTTTCAGAAATTTGAATTTGGAGTATAATTTATAAAACTGTCATTCAGACTGTCCACATATCACTGTTAGATGATAAAAAAGAAGCAAAACATTAAAATTTTAACAACAATTGTGCATTCAAAATTTGCATAAAGAAAGCTGAATTGACAGTACATTTCTTAAAAATTTGCATGTGAAGTTATATAAACTGTTCAGAATCTGACCAAAAAAGCTGAAGAAAAATCTAAAACACTAACATCTGCTTCACAAATGTCATTTTTTTCCCCTGGTGAGATCTAAGTCCACAATCACAGCTTTAAATACAACTATTAAGAGCCTCTCAACAACTTTTGCATGATTGAAATATGTTACTGCATAGCTATTAGCTGTTTTTTATTTTGTTTCTTTAAAAAACATGCTGAAGAAAAAAAAAGTTTCTTAAAAGCAATTTGAAATGCACATAATTGAAGTGCACATATTTGTATAGTTTACTTGCTGCAAACAGTGTAGCTCACTGAAGTTATGTAAATATCTAATTAAGGTGAATTTTGCATACATGAACTTTAGTTTGTAGCTTTTGGAAGTAGGTTTCATAGCACTAGCAGCTAGAGCCTAGCTGCAGTCGGCAGCCAGATGTGTCCAGGTTTGCGTGTGATAGGGGTTCCCAAGTGGTCTATCCTGCCTCAGTTCACTTGTACACACACACACATATATAAGCACATGTCCCGTTCCACCTGTAGATCTACTCTATATTGTCGTGCCCCCCCACACTCTTTCAGTTCAGTGTGTGTGTGTCTTTGCATGTGAGAAAGTGAGTCTCAGGTTTCACACTGCAAAGAGTGACCCAGAGTACTGCCAGCACCACATCTGTTAAGTTTTTAATTGGTCTTTTGTGATTTGCCCCAGGTTTTGATGGGTAATCCAAGTTTAAGAAATCCTGAAAAACTTCCTTTACATCCAAATCTGTAAAGTTAAAGCTTGCTGGTAAATTATAAAATTGGTGATTACAGAAGTTTAGGGAGTCCAACTCGGCTTAGAACCTTCCAATTCCATATATATTGTCAAATCCAGCACATGCATTGCATTGAAATTTATGCACTTGGCACACGCTTTTATCCGTTTTGCATTACATTGAGTACTCATTATTAGGGATGCAAAGTACAGTATATTTGTACCTTATGGGCCATATTCGACTGTAGCATTAACATTAAGAATTATGCATTTTAGCTTAAAAATACTCATGAATCCAAGGCACTCAAGTAATGTGAAAATATTAAAAAGCCTGAATAAAATATTTAGTAATACTTTATTTTAAAGTTACGTCTATTTAGTTACTTATAGTGTTACCTATTCTAAAGCATTACCAAATATTTTTGATTATTAAAGAATGTTGTATCCAAAGAGCACTGATTTATGGACTTTCTACACCCCAGCAGCAAGTTTTATTTATTTATTTATTGCTTTTTTTGCATACTTTTGAAAAGATGGATTTGAGCTTTTTTTAGGTTTAATATTAAATAATATTTACGTATAAATTGTACTTGTGAAATTAATTCTAAATAATTTACACATATATTGCAGGAAAACGAACCCATGACCTTGGTGTTGCTAGCACCATGCTGTATTGCTACAGGAAATCTTTTAATGTATTTAGACAATATAACATTTTAATATTGGAGATTTAGTCCATTATTAAATAATATTAAACAATAATTTTGATAAAAAATAATAATCAGCTTATTTATATTTTGGTTCTGGTTCATATCAATGCATCTTTATATGTTAACAGTTCATGCATTCCTGGGAACAACTCCACATACTTATGCAAAGGAAGGACATTATTTGCTGACAGACGCCTAGTGTTTTGAATTTCTATGCTTAGTTTGACATGCACTTTTAGGGCTGTTACAGAAAGTCATGTGTAACAAAACCTGACTCAATCTTTCATATTAAGATGCAGCATTTACTGTAAAAGTTTCCATTGGATCATGTGCTACTACTGTAGGTTAGGAGGAGTATTAAGACAATATGTTTTATGTTATAGAAACTGTAACGCTTGTTTTCGTTATGATTTCTGTGTGTTGTAGGCCACACCATATTTCATTGGTTTGATATTATTGGAGATTGTGTTGGGATGGTTAAAGACAGATGGCCCTCACATCAAGATAAACGACTTCATCACGTCTCTGTCAGCAGGCATGATGTCCCGTCTGCCTCAGTGAGTTGAAAACAACTTTCCAAGTGTGAGATTCACCTCGCAAGTCCTTTAAATCTCTACAAAGTAACAACACATAAGAAAGTCTTCGTATTTCAAAACCTGATTTTATCGATAGTCATACACTAGGTCAGATGACACTTGACCTTTACGAAGAGATTATGCATTGTTTTGAGTACAAAAAGAAACTAAGAACTAATCTAATGTTATTTCATGTCTTACTCATGCAGTTTCCATCAAACAGACTTGTTTATCTGCTGATGGGCTCTGCTGATGTAACTTAATTCAGCTTTTTTGGTGTCTTTCTTAAGGCTCATGATTAGAAGTTTGGAGCTGTCAGCTTATATTTATGTCTGGAACAACTTCCGTTTATTGGAGTTACCCTGGGATTCAGCTTGGACGTGGTGGCTTGCGTTTTTTGGTGTGGACATGGGATACTACTGGTTCCATCGATTTGCCCACGGTATGTGAATATCCTGCCAAATTCACTGCTATTATATTCATCCATCTGCTTTAAAGGAGTTTGCAGAATGTAAAAATGGAACATCGTAGCATTCCCATTTTTACAGGATGTACTACTTTCTTCTTGTGAATTTTAATGATTATATTTTTTTATTTATTGGATGCTTTAATCTAGTACTAATAGCACTCGTACACCTTTCAGTTCCAACTGGAATAGGAACTATTAAAACGCTTTCTTTAAGATTTATAGTGATATAAATATATTAAAAATATTTAAAAAAAAATGTTTAGGTTATAATTCACTGATATTACTACCATCCCTTGAAACTTGCTTCTAGCCTGCATTTGTGTCCAGAACTCAAAAGTTGCCTTATTTTTAATAATTTTTAATCGTCATGCATAAAATGTTTAATCTTCTGGAAACATCATTTGATTCTGAAGTCATATGTGCAAATGTTAATTTTAAGTTATTGTCATAGCACCTGGTTTAGTTCTGTGATAATGTTGTTTTGACCCTCAAGGATTCAATGTTCATAACTTGGAAATGCAAGTAACCGACTGTTTTTGATTTACCTCAGACTCCATAGGATTTTTATTTTCCATATTTCAGTAAACACATTTATATACAGTATAATCTATCGGCTATCCAGATGTGGAAAATGCATCTTAGGTGAAACGCTTCATCTGGTTGCGCATTTGAAATATCAATCTGTCAAGAAGCAGGCGATTGCAAAAGACACTTATGTTTGCGTAGAATGAGAGTTCAGGCAGAGAGCCATGAGACATGTGTCCAAACAGAGGATAACATTGTCACAGCTGTAATCTTTGAGTGCTGTGGTGTTTTTCTTCTTTCTTCAATAGCAGCCGTTGAAGAACAGCATTGCCAGTAAACATACTTTGTTACCATAGACTGTAAATATGCTTCTCAACAGTTTTCTGTCTTGAGACGTTGGATCTTGTCCTTGGAAGCAGCTCTGCAGGAGGAGAAAAAAAGCATAATCCTAGTTTTGGTTTACCAAAATACAATTTTAAAGGCAGTGTTTTTGTCTCTCATGTGCATTGCTCAATAATTTGCCCCATGTCCTCTTTTATTACACAAGTAAACATCTACACTGTGTCAGAGACCAGGGCATTGACTTCAGAGTGACTTTCTTCTGAGTGAAAAGGTAAAAACAAGCTACTGCCCTTTGCTTTTGAAGTATGCTTGCCATATGCTACACCAGTTCCATCCATTTGAGATTTAATTGTTGATACGATGGCAGGACGTTTTTTAAATTACATCCTTCCAGACTTCACTTGGAACCCTAAATAAAGTGATGAGGTGCTTGTGGCTGTCATGTTATGTTTTCCATTGTCCCGGGTTCCTGCTCCGAGTCGGAAATGTCATTTTTGTCAGAGGTCTCCTGTGCCCAATTTGTTCTTTTTGAAGTCAGAGGAAATTATTTGTCTAGTTTTCTGTTCCATCGCTGTCCAAGATGACTTCTTTTGGATATCGTATGGTTATAATTCATAAAAGACATAATGGCCTTTCTTTCTTTATAGTTACAGTAGTTTAGCAGCTATACCTTTACAACCAGAGCATATTGATGAAAAAAGAATCAGAAAAGTAAACGAAGTAGCAATGGGAAAGAATTTAATAGTTCTGATTCGGTTCTGAATTATTTGTGACACTTTAAGACCATTTCTTTATACTGACTCAAAAGACTCATTTGGACTTTGGTCATGCTTTATTATAATTGTTGCAACCAGCATTCAAAAAGTACTCTATTCCCAAACTTAGACAAAGTGTATGACAGACAACAGTAATGAAAGTGTAGAGATGATTTATTATGGGAATCTTTTAAGATAATATTTGCAATAAGGATAATATTTTTTTTTCTTTATGTTAAGGAATTGTTCACTCAAAAATGAAAATTTAAAGTGCTTTAAAGGGGTCATCCTGTGCCACATGCACTTTTACAAGCTGTTTGGACTGAAATGTGTGTTGGGAGTGTGTGTACACAACCAGCCTACAATGATAAAGATCCACCCAGTAGTTTTCTTTTAGTTTAATAAAAATAAGTTGCCTCTTCTGAAATCAAGCCATTCTCAAATGCATGTCGCTTTGGCGCCACACTGACAGAGGCCACTCCCACAATAGTTGATTGACAGCAGTGTGTCACATGGACTGAACTGGTGTCTTACCTCAGACCCGTCCTGAGTGAGCCGTCATCAGACCGAGACGCAGAGACAAGCAAGACTCCTTAGAGATTGAGGTGTTTTGTTGTTGAATGTAATAATGAACATAGCAGTAGTGATTTACTCCTGGCATCTGAGTGACTGAAGGCAGAAGAATAACGCTACGTTTGGTTCTGAAGGGAAATGCATTTATGTTTGCGCGAATCATTCATGATCCAGTCTCACCTACAGAAGCAGTCAGTATAATGCATTTTAATGAATCGCCTTTCCTAACAATGTGCTAATTAGCAGGTTTCACTATGAATACGGCTAAAAAAAGATCCTCTGAGAGCGGAAAAATGGGGCGGGGTAAGCGGAGCTCGTGAACATTTAAAGGGGAAGTACACAGAACAGAGTGATTTCAAATGAGCTGTTTTTGACAGGGTAAAATTAGTGTTTTTTTAAAACAAACTCTGAATATGACTCTTTTGTGTATGTACTCACCCTTATCTATCCAAGATGTAGATGAGTTTGTTTCTTTATTGGAACAGATTTAGAGAAGATAAAAATTGCATCACTTGCTCACTAACACATCCTTTGAAGTGAATGGGTGCTGTCAGAATTCAGAATCTATTGTCCATAATAATGTAAAAAAAGTCCATCTTCTATTATCTTCTTACATCACTCTAAACCAACATATTTGTTTAGAATTGTACTGCATGATCTGTGCATATTTCACTTCTATTTTAACAATATGACTCTTTCATTAATACGAAGAATTTTGTGTAAGAGAGAATTTGAAGGTAGAAATGTCTTATTGATGGATTTATTAATAACAAAGCAATTTTTTGTGATGCTTTTATACAATGTTTGGACTCTCGCATTAAATGTAAAATATGTTATTGATTATTTGATGACCAAAAACTTGCACTGGAACTAAACCATGTCCACCACTGATTTCACCACAGATTTCACTTCTGACCCCTGACTTGAGGTTTACAGCTGGTGGTCTTAAGGTTTAGCTAATGATCCTTGAATAGTTTTTGTACTCAGTTTTGGTTCAGTTGGTACGCAGAAGCTTTTATCTAAAGCTCTATTCTTTTGGGACTTGTAAGCTATAAATCTTTATTCTAGCATGAGAAAACTATTTTATTAGCATAACTGCAGAAATATGACCACTATAAAACTATCCCGATCCTAATTAGTGCCATTGTAAAATCTGAACTTTTTGATCGTTATTATTAGTTTCAAAAACATAAAGAACTTAAAAAAAGAGAAAATCCCTTTTTTGATAATATAGGTATGAAGGGATCTGTTAAAATGCCTGTAATATCTGTAATATAATATCTGTACCATTGAAAATAAATTTGTAATATGTTTTTATGTAATTTATCACAGCTGTCTTGAATGACATTTAAAACTAAATTCAAGCTTAAATTGAAGACCAATTTGTAAAGTAGGTGTATTTCTTTGTCTGAAGTAGCCATTTAATATTGTTAGAAATTCATATCCTCATAAATCAAAGGCTACGGCTTAGGTTTGGTGGCTTTTGATGTTGTCCAGGCATCTGCTTCTGCGTGAGCTATTTGCATGCGTTCATTCTGCTCTCTTCTGTCATTCTCTTTCGCATTTTTTCCACATGTTGCCTTATTTTCCAGTTGCCTGCAAACCTTTATTGCGACTCTTGGTGGTGTTTGGCCTTTCCATGTCTTCCTCTATAGTGATGCCACACTCCAGTGCAGCAGGGCTGGCTTTCCGACCGCACGGTCGGTTTTGGCAACATCGACCAGACGAGGTTTATGGTTTAGCCCGGACTAGGTTAATGGTCTTCTGGATCTTTTTACACATCAAGATTTTTTTTTAATCTGTAGACAGAGAAGTGTATTAAAATAGCTGCGGTCCTCAATGTGCAACAGGAAATATGGTCAATTGCACTGTCTACAAGAAGTACTTTTGCATTAAAACAAACAGATTTCATTGTATACCTGACGTTTCAGCATTCTTAAAATAAAATATAACGTAGTGAGATTAAATGCGGCCGGCTCGCTGACAGCGGTCATAGCTTAGTTTGCTCTCTCGCACTTGTGGAGGCAGACCAACAGTGATTCTGGTCCCCAGATGCTACTATTTCCAAAGAGCTCCACCAAAACCTCAACTCAACCCTCCAGAAAAACCCGATGGGCTTTTGACAGGAAGGCCACGGTGGCTTCTGTTGCATTAAGGCTTCATCAAGTTAGTCTTTCATTTCTCAGTTTCATGAGTCATGAGCAATGAAAGATGTACGGTGGGCTCCAGAAGTCTGAGACCACATTGACTAACTGGGATTGAGAATCTGCTGTAATTTAAAACTGGAAAAGTTTTGGGATTTTGAAAAATACATTTTGAGAATGAGAGTCCTAACAGCTGATATGTAATCCAGTTAACATCTGTTTGAAGTGAAAACTGGTTGTTTGCAAGAAACAAATATAGACATTTTAACTTTCAACTGTAACTTCTGGCCAAAATACAGGTCTGTTATCCATAATAACAGTTCTTCCAGTGGAAAAAGTCCTTTCGCTGTTGGCCTCGCAAATCAAAATTCTCTTGTATATTCCTTCAGAACTGTTTTGGAGTTTTTTGCATATATATTGTGCTTGATCTGTTCGCATTTCTCTCCTAATTCAGACAAGACAAGGTTTTTACTAGAGAACGCAATAACGTTTTGCTTCACAATTTTTTAATTCATGTTTTTATCAGCTGTTTGGACATTCTGACTGCACCCATTCACTGCATTGGTTATGTAGTGATAAACTTCTGCATGCTCTTGGATGGCCAGAGGGTGTGTGAATTTAAAGTAAATTTTCATTTGTTGGTAAGTTGTTGCTTTAAATTGTGGTCTTTTTTTTTTGGTCTTCCCCGACCTTTCCCCCCCACGTCTTCATTTTTCATATTCGTCATCCTTTCCTATCAAAATGCTTGCTTAGAATGTGAAAACACAGAAAATCTAACTCAATCATAATTTGTTATGACGAAAGAAAGTTTCAGAGGCAGTGTGTAAAAATGATTGACACAATGTAAGGTTGTATTTATTTTTGAATGTGTGACTCCGTGTTCAAAGACCTTAACACTCATGTTTTTCCCTCCCCTGTTTTGTTCTGTAAATTTCATTGCATCCCCGAAAGTTTCAGAAGATTGATTTTCCTACAGTAATGCTCTCAGATTGGAGTGCTTTTGATGGCAGACTCGCTTAAATAACCTTAGTTTTGGTGATTAGTTTGGCCTAAGGTTGCATTCTGTTCTTCATAGATGTGTAGTATGACGTCTTTAGATTAATTACAAGTCCTGCAGGCCTTTGGATTAGGAAACCCACTTGTAAGCTCAATTTCATAAAGCAAGATGCATTTCAAGTCCCTAATTCCCTCTTCTTTTCATTCACTAGAGTCACATAAAGACATTTGAATAATGAGGCTTCGGGAAACGTTTGGTCTGTCCAAGGATGAAATTGTCTAGTTTTATCTAATGTGCAGTCTAGCAGTAATGTCATATTGTGTCAGTCTTTATACAGTAGTTTGAGGTTTGGTTGAGGTTAGATGTTATAGGTTTAGACAGGGGGTAGGAGGGTTATAAAGCCAAAAAGAAACTATAAACAAGTTATGAAAGGCAGTATGTAATGTTACATTCTTTATCACCTAGTGTTTTACACTGGGGAAGGTGTTTCTGGCACTTGAGCCACCGGGTTTTTCCAAAACTAAGCTTTGTTAGCCGTGTTAGAAATGGCTGTCCTCATATGCTTGGGGCAAAATAAGTAAATATTACATTTGATGTAACCTTTTAAAGTTGCACAAAGGAAGGTTGTGTAGTACAGAGGTTTGGCTTTATTTGCACATTTTTCATCTGTAACTGGAATCAGAAAGTCATAAAAAGAAAATAAAGGCAGCTTTCCTCAGTAGCAAAAGGTTGCAGTAGCACACATGTTTACATATGGAGCCTCTCACTATCAGGTTCAGGATACAGTAGTGGCACACGTTTAGCATTTACACAGACGGCGGCAGTTGTCAAGACAAACACATCGCGTCAATGCCACTGCGGGCAGTCCCAAAGGAGGCCGGGACTGGATGTTATTGTTTTGAAAAGGAATCCTCTTGGTGGAAGGCAGCGGGGTTTAACCCCAGGCCACGGGGGCTTCATAAATCTTCTTCTGCCTCTGGAAGTCCCCGGCCGCGCAGGTTGGAGGGCGTACAAAAGAATCAAACCGGTCAGGATGTAGAGCCAGGACTCAAACGAGCGCCCCCGGGACCCTGCAATAATATCAACAATGTCCAGCAAATCAGCCACTTGTGTTTGTAGGCGAGTGTGTGTATGTGATTTTTGGACGGGGCCAGACTGAGTCAGTCTGAGGGTTGTGTCTTGCTGTGTCAAAAATGTTGTCATTCAGGATAGGAGACTCACAATATGTGTGTGAAGTAGGGCTGGTTAAAATATTTTTTACAATAAAAAAACATTGTTTTTAATATCTATTCTTAAAATACTAAGATCGATATTTACTGTATGCCAGTGTTTCCTGCGCTGAATTTAAGTGGCAGACCCCACTGACAAATGTACAGTTTATCAGTGTTTTCAGTCTGAATTGAGTGTTGTAAGAAGATTTATTGTGAGAAAAACATTTAATTTCGCTTTTCTTGCAGGCTGAAAGTAATAACATACTGCATAATCAGTGTAGTCTGGTTAAATAACAAATGACTTAGCTGAACCAGTTCTTTTTTGTAAAAAACTACTAGTGTAGTGTGTTTCAGCAGTTTTTACAAAGTGGCCCTTTAATGAATCATTCAAAAATTTTCACAAGTTAAATAAGTCTAATGAGTCTTTAAACTCATTGAATCCATCAGCATGATTACTCAACTTAAACAAGTAATCATTACCATTAGCAATAAAATATATTCATAATCTTATAATATCTTTATGAGTCAGTTATTAGGTCAATAATTTGTGATTCTTTAGGAACAAAAAAGTGACTTGCTACTTCTTAACTTTTTTAAAATGATGAAACACTTAGCTATATATATATATATATATATATATATATATATATATATAGAGTTAAATGAGTGGTAACCCCCCCATTTGCATGTATAGTACATTTAAAATGTACCGATGAAAATCTATGTTTAGCAAATAGTCTCTAATGCATTTTTTATCATTTTAATGTTTAAAATTGCTTTATTTGGTGCATACAAACACACACGTCACTTTTACACAGGAATTGTACATCGCACTGTGCTCACAGAACCTTTCATCATAACACAGCAGACTAATATTAAACGATTTGCTTCCATCTTACCTTCCTTTTTTTCAATTTTAAACTGATGCTTTTCTCAGTAATTAGAGATCTGCTTCGGTGAACAGGAAACCCCTCCAACTTTGATTTGATTGGCCATGTCAGTTATTTTAACAGCAGTTGTGTAAATATGCTGGAGCCACGTGCATCTGTAATTTTTACAGTTAATGTTCACGCTGTTTATTGTATTCTAAACTCCTGTGTGATTATACCTCTTAATTCACATTTGCATATAGCTTTTTAAAATCTATTAGCGGTTTACAAACACCGTTTTTTTCTGTATGTCAGCCATGACTATTCATGTGTGGTGTCATTTGAAATATACCATTCTTTTTGCAAATGTCTCCAGCAGCAGTTTTGACTGTGAGCGAAGACATTGTGAAGTGTTGTGGTGACAGACATGGGTTTGGTTGCTTCGTCTGACTGTTTGTGTTGGCCTCTCTTGTTCACCGACAGCTTGTCCTCTCTGCCCAGTAGTTCACAGTACATTGATAACCTGAGTGACATGGCATGCAGTCTCTCGCCAGGCTGAGTCTCAGCAAGGCCCATGGCATCATGTAGGAGCGAGTCTGAGGGTGGGGGGAGGAAACTCATTATTTAGTGCATGTGATGAAAACAGCTTGACTGCCAAGTGTTCTTGGTCCCTTATAGTTTTTATGATTAGGTTTTTGAAAGTGCAAATGTTTAGCGCATTAAAAATACATTAACATATTTGCAAGTAGAGAGATTGAATTTATTGCTTCTTTCATAATGTTTCTGCAGTACACTGTGTGGTGTAATGCACAATTGTATAATCAGTGTATTTTTTATTGGTTTAACCATTCACCTGTTGTAAAGGCCTCTTACCCAATTCATATCTACTTTTACAGATGTACTGTGTCTTATGGTGACTGTACGTGTGAGGCTGCGCATTTCTCTTCCTGTACTTTGCATCTATAGTTTATAGATAAGAGCAATTAAGTACAATAGACCCTGAACTTTAAGGTGACTTTTGCTGTGCTTAAGATTTATGTAAATAACATGAATTTAATAATACATTCTAAGAAGACTTGGTTATCAATTTAGAAAATACAGAAAATATTCTATCTTGGGACATTAAATACCCACCTGACAAGTATCACATTTCCTAGAAATCACCCAAGAGCATCCTTGTAACCGCAACAACCTGGCATCCATGCCCAAGAAGTATTAGAAATATGGTGTTTGGCATGAGCAATATTTTAAGAAAAAACTAAAGAATGAATAAATAAATAAAATAATATATATTATAAATATATAAAACATTTATAGTATTCATTAACATAAATAAAACTATATTAGGAATATAATTATGAAGAAATATAGAATAGAATTATAAAGAAATGTCACTCTGTGCTACAAAGATTTTTGTTCAATCAGTAATAATAATATTTTTTATAACATTATAATATAATTTTTATTAAAACCATATTATATTTTTTTTATTCGTATTATTGATAATTCATTTTGCACTTTGCATATTTCAGTTTATTTAATAATAATAATACATTATTTTATTTTTAGTAATTATCATTTTATTGTAATAATGATTATTATTATTATTATTTATCCCACTATAACGAACTAGCAAATTATGATTGCCTATGAATTAAGTATAGTTGCATGTTGTTTGCTTTTAGTGTTGAGGCCAAACTAATACTTCCATATCCATTTATAGTACACACTGCTTTTTGTGCAAGCATGCTGTTTATCCCTGTATTCTTGAGAAAAGAACACAGTCTCCGTGTCCGAGCAGACCATGGTCTTCAGGCATGATGGGAAAGTCTTTTCTGTGGCATAGGTTCTCATCATTAAAGCTCTTCCCCTCTGAATACTGCCTGCCAAACTATGCGGCTTCCAGCCGAGGCCGGCGCACGAGGACATGGATTGCAATGAGGCCTAGCTGAACATACTTCCTACCGGTGACACCCCACATCAATCTTACACTGCTCTGCCCTAGGAGGTGAAAGCATAGGCTCACACACTTTCAAGCAATGACTGCAGCTCTGCGGGTGTTTTTTGAGAAAAACCTCTCATTTCATCTTCGATTTGAAGCAGAAAGCTTTTAATACTACAATAAAGTAGTATTATAGCTTATGCAATACTTCATTTAAAGTTTGGAATTTTAA
This sequence comes from Enteromius viviparus, assembly GCA_032353835.1. Classification (NCBI taxonomy): domain Eukaryota; kingdom Metazoa; phylum Chordata; class Actinopteri; order Cypriniformes; family Cyprinidae; genus Enteromius; species Enteromius viviparus. The sequence continues at coordinate 34,762 of JAUCNO010001836.1, read as the reverse complement.
GCTGAATTGTGTGTGTGTGTATATATATATAACGCCAGTATATATATATATATATATATATATATATATATATACTGTATATATATATTAACCAGTGGCGTTAGTTCTTAATCTGTTTGTTTAACCAGTAGCTAGGAGGGGAATTTGTTTAGGGAAATTGTTTGCAATTCTGTTTGGTGATGCAAGTAAAATTACAGTTTTTTTGTAACATTGTTGTGTTTATTTTTTTATTAGATATATATAATTGCATTGCATTTAAAAAAGCAATGTTAGTGAGAACATAGCTTCAGTTTCCTGGTTCTGTTATCTGGATTAAGTGGAAACGTTGACGTTGTTTTCTCACTTTGCTGGCCTGGTGATTTTAAGTTCCAGCAAAGCCCCACTGGCAGAGAGGAAGGTTTCGTTCTTGCACTTTCACCACGGTGTGTTTTGTCAGCTGGATCGCAGCATTTCATCGGGAACTTCACCAACTCTTAGATTTGATGGACCTCACACTTACACAAGGCCTTCAACTATCTCAAAGAAAAATCCTAAAAAGATTTGACAGTGTTTGAAACCTCATTAGAGGTAATTTATTTCATTTTATTTTCCCCTTCCTTTTTTAAGCTGAATTATTATTTATTTTTTTCGAGGACCAGTAAATTACAGAACAGCTACCATCTCAGTAGTCCAGAAATTACGAGATTTAATATAGCACCAGATCCAGAATAAGTCAAATGTGGAGCATTTGCGAATAAAAAACATCTAAAGCCAAAAGGTGTAAATTAGTCTTTCATTGCTGCTTATCATTGACTCACATTCTCCATATTGTTTTGACTGTATCATTCAGCTGTACGTATCTGTCTATTTTTTTGTCGTTTCAGAGTTAAACATCCTGTGGGCTGCCCATCAGGTTCACCACAGTTCTGAATACTACAATCTGTCGACAGCACTACGCCAGTCTGTCACCCAGCAGTTTTCCTCATGGGTATGAAGTACCTGCATCTCACTAATTAATCTGTGATCCTTTTGGCACGATGCATGATAGATCATGTAACAGTTATTAGTTAATGAGCTCTAACAGTGTAGCTAATGGCCTATTATGAAGTGATAACATTTTATGTGTTTATCAGGTGTTTTACCTTCCGTTGGCACTGATGGTCCCTCCATCAGTTTTTGCAGTGCACGTACAGTTTAACCTGCTCTATCAGTTCTGGATTCATACTGAGGTACTGTAAGTGTGTGTGTCTTTACTAAATGTTCATCACATTTTATTTCTTTTATTAATTTTTTAGCAACATTTCATAAGCAATTTCTTAATTTTGACTGTTCCAGGTTACGTTTCATAGAATGTGTAACCATTTTCAAAACTCTAACCATTTGTATTTTTGCCCGTTCTGTGGTTCTGTATACCACAGTCAATCATAAGTAATGAGATTTTGAGATTTTATGAAATATTCCAAACAGAAGCTTTACATTTACCATTTAAATGGCCTTCAGTATCGGCTTTACATTCGGGGATCATTTGGGAAATGGATTTGGAATCACTTCCATCTTGTAGAGCTCTATTAGTGAAAACAGTCTTCACGTCTCCAGTTTTTTGAAGGGTATAATTTATGCTTCCTTTATAGGCTTTTTTTGATGTCGTGTAATTTATTGGCATCGAATTCCCAGTCCTCATCCAACATTAGAATGCAAGTTAAATTGTGAGGGAGCTCCTTTCTTTTAAGACAAAATTCAGCTGTTTCCAGATCTCTCATTACATGAAAATAATGGCCCACTGAAATATGGCGCTCACTTACACTGAGCTGTTCCCATTTTGCAGACGTCAGAAATCAAGCACTCAAGTTAAAAACCTGATGGTCGGCTCTACCACCTGCAATATATGCCTCATCAAGCTTAAATGGATGTTTATATCCTGGTAAAATAAGAGTGTATGTGTGCATTTAACTTACTGTAAAACTTGTGCAGTGACACGCATGCATATTTATGAGTGTGTGTTATTGGCTTCTATATGCGTCTTCTAATCCAATGTAATGTTTGTTTTACTTCCAATATATAAATATTGTTCTTTCCATCTGGAAATTTGGCCACCTTTCTCTTTCCGTAGTTAGCGGTGTTTTGACCGAGCTCATCAGATAAGAAAACACCATGTATTAATGATGTCTCCAAGTACATTTGCGAACATCTGAACCAGTCAAGGTTCCACAATCCCTGAAGAGCACATTTCTTCAGCGTTTGAAGCCAAGATAAAGACAAGGCACTCAATAGGGAAAATTAATCACATGCCGTATGCAAGACTAATATTAAGATTCGGTCTGCCTGTCCATATGAAAAATGTCAAAGGAGGACAATGGGCTAACCCATGATCATTTATCTTTTAGTATTTTGTCTGTGGTTTGTATTCCATATGTATAAAAACGACCTGTTGCTGTTGCCCCTTCGTGCATGAAAGGAAATAGTTATTAGTGAAGTTAAAGTTCACCCAAAAAATTACAATTTATTTACGTGTCTTCATTTACTTACAATAATGTCATTCTGAACCTGTACTGTATGTCTGTATGATTTCTTATGCAGAACACAAAAGAAGGAATATTCTAGTCATTTTTGTCCATGCAAGATTTCAAGCTGAAAAATGACAAAAGCATGATAAAAGTGGCCTGTGTGAGAAACCGATCCAAATTAGGGTCATTATTCAGTGATAGTCTTTAGTAAGCTGTTAACCATTATTAATGGATTATTGAATGTGATTGAAACAGTCTGATTTCTAACGAATCAATCAGATGGGTTTTATGAACTACAGTAGATCAATGATTCAGATCATCAGTGAAAACTCTCATACTGTGCTATAAAAGTAATCATATGACTCCAGAGGACTTGGTGGTTTCGATTTATTTTGATGGTCCCTTTAAAAAATTCTGTTGACTGTAAGTAACATTGCACCTACATACTGTATCTACTAACTGACTGTTAGTAGAGTATTAGTAGACTGAGAGGGTTAAAATAATTTGCCATGTACTTGAAAAGTTATGTATAGTCAGTAGAATGTCTGTTGGGAGGCCATTACAATTAAGAGTTAGCAGATATTAATCAGACAGTGTACTGATAATCTAATTAGAGTTAGTTGACTTGCATGTACAAAGTTACTTATTTTTAAAAATGGACCATCAAAATAGAGTGTTACCGACTTGGTATATATCACACAAGTCACATGCACGACTTTTATCATATTTTATGGTGCTTTGCATCCTTTTTGTAACTTTTAAGGGTTTGCAATATAATCTGTGACCTTGTGTTTCTGTCTATAGCTGGTGAAAGATCTTGGACCTCTAGAGTTGATCCTAAATACTCCCAGCCACCACAGAGTTCATCATGGTAAGCATTATTACCTTTGACCTGTAAATTTGCATTGCACTTCCTTTAGAGCATTGGTATTGCTCAGTTTATCACTGTGGGTCAAAAAGTGATCTTATCAAGTGACTTAAGTAACACTGTTAATACTGGGAAAAACATTTTACACCTGTGAACAGTGATTCTATAATGATCAGTGAATCAGTAACATTTGACCATGCATTCACAGGGCGAAATCGATATTGCATTGATAAGAATTATGCAGGAATTCTGATCATCTGGGACAGGATGTTTGGTAAGTAAAATGTCAACCAATAGTTGTTTTGAAAATGAATGGAAATGAGGCCCTATAGGTTAATTAATGGAGACATTATGGCCCTTTTTACCAAATGTAATATAAGTCTCTGGAGTCCCCAGAATGTGTCTGTGATGTTTCAGCCCAAAATACCACAGATCATTTATTATATAATTTTGAAAATGGCTATTTTGAGTGGAAGCAGAAACGCTCTGTTTTCCGTGCCTGTTTCTTTAAATGCAAATTAGCTTTTGCTCCCCGCCCTCTTTTCAAGAATAGAGCTGCGCCATTACAGCTCATAACTGCTAAAAACATCTGTTTTGGTTCTGATTATCATATTTATCGTGCTGAAATACTAAAATAAGTTCTCATTCACCCACAAGTTTACGAATAAAACACAATCTGTGTAGGTAAACAGCTGGGAAAGAAATCACGTTACATGTGTGGCAGCAGCAATATGCAGTAAATAAATCAATAAATTCATTGTTTTCTTGTCTCCTCTGAGGCTGGGACTCTGAATAATTTTCTGTGCTCGTCTGTGCACCCAAAGACAGAACAGTCAGCATGTTTTGCTCAAACTTTTGCCATTACATTAGAACTGCTACACCACTGTTGCTATTGAAATCAAAATTACATTTACAGACTAGGGGCGGTATTATTATAATGAGATCCCTTTGCAGCGTCACAAGGGAAGCGAGATCAGATGAACTCGTTTTTCAGGCGCTTGCAGAAAAAGCTTAAAACAAAGTTACTGGGTTACTCTTTTTCACATTTCCTTGGTTGGTAGATGCACTGGGGACCTGATAATAGCACTTAAAAGTCAGATTTTCATGATATGTCACCGTTAAACTCTTTCCCTATTATTTAATATCATCTTTCTACTGCCTACAAATCAACAAATGCACTTTTTTGTACATTGTGATGTATGAACACACATGGAAGTCACTTTGAAAATGTGATGTTCTCTGCTTCTTCCCTTCATAGGTACTTTTGCTCCTGAAAGTGATAAAGTTATCTATGGGCTCACACACCCAATCGCCACATTTGAAATCTGGACTGTCGAGGTTAGTCGGAATTTTGTATAAATTCTAATAAATATATTTTTATTTTTAATTGAAGAATTAGTTCATTTATTGTCATGTATTGACATATTAATGCTAATATTACAATATTTTTTGTTTTTAGTAAAATGCTTTATTTTCTTATTTCTTAGTGTCCTGTTTTCAAGTTATGTCTATTTTAGGGTTAGTTTTTTACTATGGTATCATTGTAACCTACATGGGCTCAGTGATCACATTATGTAAGCAAACTTTACGTCATTCATAAACAAAATGTTTGGATTAATTTGCCCTCACATTCTATCAAGACCTTTGACTAGTGAAAATATCAACACTGGAGATGAATTGGGTTTCTTATAATGGGCTCTAGTGTATCAGACAGGCCTAATTTTAGAGATGTAAATATCCGACCAGAGGCAATGGGAGCCGGGCTTCTCCTCACATTACCGTGCTAGTGGAAAAGCCATGCTGTAACCATAACATTATTACTCCACTTTAAACACACAGCTCAGGAGAGGTGAAAGAGTCCTGCAAAACCAAATAAAGGTTGTGTTTGATTATTTTTTCTGTGCTCTCCTGTGGCAGTCTGGAGTAAGAGTGATCTGATGCGTGTGACAAAAAGCATTTAGACGCAAGGATAAGAAATAAAATGAATAAAAATAATGTTTATCTTATGGTGAAATGAAATAGGATGAAATGACAAAAAAATGAATAAAATACAAATCAGAGCAGTGTCATAGTTGAGTGAAGAGTTTTTAGGTAATACTGCATTAAAGATTTCTCTTAATATTAAGGATGCATGTGTTATTTATGGTTTTATAGCTTCATTCTTCTTTTCTTTCCTCTCTAAAGTTCCTTTATTACCCATACCTATGGCAAAGGTTCTGGGAAGCAGAAGGAATTTCAAATAAGCTGTCCGTCATTTTTAAAGGGCCAGGCTGGACTCCAGGAAAACCAAGATTGGGAGACATTGGTGATATACCCCAGGTGGGAAGCTTTTTTTTTTTCTCAAGATGTTTCTTATTTTAAAAACACGGAGCTGCATGCTATTCTGAAATGGATCTAGAATGTATTTAACAATTCCTAAATTACTAGGATAGAAAATTAAATGGGGGAACCAGTGAAAAACTTTTAAGTACTTTTAAGTAGATGAACCCTATTCAGCAATTAAGCATGAAATGAATGAACAAAACTAACAGTAAAGAATTGAAAAATGCTTTTATAGATAAAGACTTATTTACATTTTAAATAAATTTCTAGTCATCAAAGAATACATTTTCTTTTTTTAATCTTTGCATAGATATGACATCGGTAGTCATAAGAAATATTTCTTGTGCGCTAAATCAGTATATTAGAATGATTTCTGAAGGATCACAATTCAGCTTTGCTGTCACAGTAATAAATTTATTTTAAAATATTGATACTGTTATTTTGAATTGTAATATTAAATGTGTTAACGCTTTACCAATTTAATGCAGCCTTGGAAAGCATAAGAGACTTCTCTTAAAAATATTCAAATCTTTTGGAAAGTGGTTTAAAATATTTTTAAAAAGAAAAACAGTTTATTGACAATGGGGGTAAAAAAAACCCTTTTCCAATATGTTCAGAGTCTTCAAAATCCAAAACAATATTTTAGGAGCAGGACTCTTTGTTCATGTTCACCTATAAATATGAAGCTCTTTTGTTCCTCACCTTACTTGTCGTTTACTTCCTGCTGTTTCTATAACAGGAAAAAAGGTCTCTCAAACGATTCCCTGAGTTCTCACATAAAAAATGACTCATGTTTCAGACAGGCTTTACAAGTGTGTGCCGATGCCAAATGAGTCTTAACCGCCTTTGTGGGCTGAGGCACAATAGGCTCATTTTCACTCGTCTTTAAAAAGGCTTGCTTTTTTGGGCCCGATCAAACAGCAGGCCTGCGACAAGGTTTTGAAGTCTTCTCATCAGGAGAGCGGCGGTTTGCTTTGAAACACGTCTAACTGTGCCACATACTAACAGACGCAGCTTCACACTCCGAGGAACCCTGTCTCTCCCTCTCTTTCTGTCGCTCTCACCATGTTACAATTAAAGCCACCTCAAAGTGGGCCCTGGTGATCCTAAACATGTGGAGAGAGCAGGAATTTGACAGAAATATCTTGAAAGGCCCTCGGTGATGCAGACCGGGGTGTGTCTGTTGTTTCTCCTGTGGAGTGGAGGAGAGTAAGAGCGAGGGAGGCTGGCTCGGATGTGTTGATTTCTGAGGGAAAGCAGAACACGCTGCGGCGGTGGTGTGAGGAAAACCCACACGTGTCTGCAGCTGAGACAGCCTCAGGAATTCTTAGGAAATCAACAGTGATTAAGTTCTCAATGATTCATGTCCAAAAACACTGAAGTACGAAGCTACGAAGAGTTATTTTAGGGTGAGATCCAAACAGTGATGCAATTTTCTTATGTACTGTGATTTAATGCTGCATGTATTGGATCAGCCAAATTGCAATTCCTAAAATGTTGCATTGGAATATATATGTGTTGGTAAATAGTAAGGTTTGGTCAGGTTTTTTTACCAACATTGTAGCTGATTTATTGCTGGCCACCTTAAGCAGTGTGTATATATATACGTATATATATATATATACACAGTGGTCTAGCTGGTTGTCCAGACAGAGTAACTGCTTTGTGGTCTACTCTAACCAAGTGATCAACAATCGATTTAATGGTGCTAATTTACCAACTTGGAATAGCTAGAATCCAAAACCACATAAAAAGCTACTTCCCGATGAAAAGAAATCCTTAATTCTATTGCTTAAAGTGCCCCTACTATGGACTTTTGAAAATTACATTTATGTAATAAATTAATAAATATACATTTTAAAAAAATATACATTTATGCAATTTCTAACACATCTTTAAGTGAATGTAAACATTTCCGGAAAGTTTTACGTTTTGAACCATTGAAATTAGTCTTTTTAAAATGAGTCCCAAGCTGTTTCATGCTATATTATCATACAGCCCAACCGCTTGTCTGACTTTTCATGTTGGTTTGAATGAAAATTCAAATTCATTTTTTTCCACTAGATGGCACTTTTTGAATATTAAAAGTTCACAAACACTGCTTTAAATGTAATCAACCAATCACTGGAGAGGCTTGGAAAAATGAATAATTGAACTAATTGTTTGGGAGTCGTTGAACAAATAAGGTAAACGTGAATGTATATTATAAAAAATGAAAGCATTTTTTGACCTTTGCATTTCAACTTGTTGTTTGAGACTCCCAAAACCAAAATATAAGCCTTTCATAACCCATAATAGTGGCACTTTAAAAAAGTCAAGTTGACTGCATGAATAACAAGTTGACCTTGAGACAACTACCTGGTAAAATGGAAAAGCTATAAACCATCTACTCTATAGTCTTCTGTACAACACACTTACAAAACCTACAGTATAGTCACGCTGTGTTGATAGCTAATTGTGTGTGCAGAGCTAAAGCGATTGTAATTATTTGCACGAGTAGATTACATACAAAGTCAATGCAAAGACTAAAAAAGAATTAGCACCTGATAACGCATAATTACAAGTCTACTACAAACGCACAATATTCGCTTTGTTTTTTTTGTGCACACAACATAACAGATAATATTATCTACATGTTGCCATTTTTGTTGCATAGTGAAAAAAGAAATGTTCTAAATCTCTCTTTTCTCTTTTTACTAACATTTATTCATTCTCCAATCAGATTACTGGAGACGAAATGCCTCATGATTCAGCATTGTCCCCTGTGATGCAAGCCTATATTCTTGTACAGTTCCTTCTTTTGCTGGATGTATATAACAACTTATTAATGGATCAAACGGTAGGTACTTTTTCCTCTTTTTTTTAACTTTCACGATTAAACATTTTCCCAGAAATGTGCCACACTGACATGTCACAGCTATCATCTGAATGCCATCTTTCATTGTCATATACAGGAGCTTTAAAAGCTTTCAATTTGCTGTGTGGTTAATGCTACCTCGCAATGTCTATTATCATCCTCTGCCTCTCTCTCATTATCCTAAATGTTCCTCTAATAATAAAACATTTTACTAGCCGAGTGTGGACAGAATACTTTGAAGTAATCTTTGTCTATTACTGTTCAGCCCCCCCTTTAAAAACAGAGATGTTCAGTTGCCCTTGTCCGTTATCTTTGGAAGTCCATGTTCCCCAGGCATATTTTTGGTTAGCCAGAAAGCATGGCCCCACCCTGCCTCCCTGCTGAATTAAAACGGCCTGTTTTCCTGTGATTCCTACCTCTGTGGTGCTCTCTTAGTTGTGGCTCTCAGAGAAGTATCCCCTGGATCCCTTTCCTTAGCTCCACCAGCCAATAAAACAGCCGGTTGGTGGTCCAGCAACCAATACAAATCTCTGACTGCTTCCCCAGCCCCTGGAAACCTCCATTAGTCACATTGTCCAAGGAAAATAACAAACCGAGGCCTTGAGGCTTGTAAAAAGTGTTTTCATACTTTTCTGTCTGTTTGCATTCAGTTCATCGACAAGTGATGCTACTGAATTGCTAAGGGTTTTTTAGTTTTAGTCATCTTCGGTTGAAACTCCATACACCGCTATCAGTCCTGCCTGTTCATTATGGAAGGTCGGTGCATTTCGGAAGATGGTTTTCCCCTCCTTTCCCCCACTTTGCCCTTTTGCTCTGTTATTTTTGAAACTGGATATGGAAAGGCTTTAAAAATTAACCAATCAAAACAGATTTTTTCCCCCCTTTTTGTTAATTGTTGAAAAACGAGCCAGCGCTTCAGGGCTGAGGTCTGGGATCTGGATTCTATCTGGTGACACACGGGAAAAAAGTCTGTAATTGTTTGCTGGTGTCATATCAAAGACGTTATGAGGTCAGTCACCTGACTTAACCACTGCTGAGTATGATGGGTTAGCAAGGTCAAGAAAACCTCATTAGCATCATTCCTTGTATTAGCAGCAAATTATCACCAGATTATGATTTCAGTGTAAATCCAGCCGTAGAGCTGTGCCAATTCAGTCATAGATGATACTTCTCTAATGGCTGACCTTGAGTTCTTGGACTGCCAAGATAGTATTACTCAACTGTCCTGACACCTAAATGTGTTAGGTCACTTTTATTCAGCTGTGTTGCTTGCAAATTTGTTTGAGTTAGAGTTATTATTATTGAGTAAGATGAAAGAAGGTTTTTAAAATTATGAGCTAAATTGTTGTTTACCTCACAAAATCACGTTTCACGTTTACGAATACTTAACAGACTGTTGAGATAATATCATAAATTATATATAAAATAAATAAAAGTTTACAAAATTGTGTAATAAGCATAATTGTTTGTGTATATATACATATATATGCGAAAATAGATAACTCTGTTTTTAACAATCATGTTCCCTTTCAGTCGGTCACTACGAATCGGGATCTCACCAGAGAGACCAATCTACTTTGAGTGTAACAAACAAAGCCAATGTGCATTGCCATGCACTGATTGCATCTAGCTGCAACTGATCACTGTGTGAGTATAAGTGAGCAGCTGGGCATGCATCATTTATCCTTTTGCTTCGGAGCTGAGCGGTGGTGCATCACCACTGCTCATTTTCTTCGAGTAAGATGACGGAACGAGTGCCGGTGTTACGTCCCGGCACCCGGGGCGGCTCTGCATCTGCTGGTATCAGAGTTAATTTTAGGATCACGGTGAGCTCCCCCATAAGGGAGTTCTCACTATTCAAGCTTTACAGATGTCTGCTAGCGGGGCGCCATGAGCCAGCGCCTAAGGCGAAGTGACACGTCTAGTGGAGTGAGCACATCCAGCCTGAGCCGTGTGGCGCTTTGGTAGGAATCCAGATTCGTTGGTCATCGACGTGACTCATAGTGACCGACTGAAAGGGAATGTCTCAGTTACGTATGGAACCCTCATTCCCGAAGGAGGGAACGGAGACATCACGTCCCATTGCCACAGCCACTGTACCTCAGCTGAACTACTGGGCCTAGCTCGGCTTCTCTTCGAAAACATATATGATGCATGCACCAGCTGCTCACTTAGATGCAATCAGTGCATGCCAATGCCCATTGGTAGATTGGTCTCTCTGGCAAGATCCCGGTTCGTTGGTCACCGACGTGATGTCTCAGTTCCCTTCTTCAGGGAAGGAGGGTTACATATGTAACCAAGGTGTTTTATTGTGCTTCCAGTTAATCTCAGTCAAACTGCAGTTGGGTTATTTTGATAAGTTAAAAAATAACTTAAAAAAACACAATAACAAGCTAACACAATATAAAACAATAAAAAACATGTTTTTTTTATTAATCTGTACCATATCAGTGTATATCTATATATGTGTATAGATATGTATATATGTAACTATATTACTATTACTCATTTTAACCTGCAGATACTTTCTGAGATGACTGTACTTCTTTTGACTACCTACGTATTACTTTCTCTAACCTCTCTTGGCTTCCTGATCGATCAGAGGTACAGCTCCTATAACTATGTTCTGTTTTTATTTTATTTTATTTTATTTTAATGGTAAGTTCAGTTTTTGACTAAAGCTAACCCTTTTAATGAACCATTTTTCCCAGTGAACCGGCTTTTAAAAATGTATTTACTGTACAGAGTAAATGGATATTATATTATATATAAGAAAAATAAAATGTTGTTGTGCCTTTCTATCAGGGCTAATGCAGCTGAAATGGAGATGCTGAGATGTGTTTTGATAATGGCTTTTCAGCGGTTTGGTTACATCAAGCCTCTGGTGCCTCTGTTGGCTTTTCCGATTGAAGTAAGTTTGATTGACACATACATCATTACCATGAGTCTCTATTACAGATATCCAGCTTCCTTTTAAGCCCAAGATGCTCTTTGGTTCATTTTCAAAATATGCTGAAAAACATGGTTATCGGGTTTTACACTAACTTCAGTTCATGCTGCTCAGATGCTGCACAAACTGATTTTCCAATTAAGCTTTTGACTCAAATTTTGATGCTTAAATTATAGAAATAGAGTTATTTACACTAGTGCTTTTAGACTTATGTATGTGTGTTAACTCCTTCCTTAATGTGTGTGTGTTTGAGTGTGTGTGTGTGTGTTTCGTATCTGGCAACAGGTCTCTATACACCCCTCAGTGATGTATGACTCCAGATGCATGGCCCAATTGACCATAAAATTGCTGTGTGCGTTTCTGGCACTTGCAGCGTGGGCCGTGCATCTCAGCTGACCTTTCATTAGCACGTCACCTCTTTCTTAACGACCCTTCATCCCTCCCTCCAGCTCTCCTCTTCTCACCATCCCAGCTTTATGCAAAGGCAACGTTTCTGGAATCAATTAAACACGTCTGCGGCTCGCCGTGGAAGACTGATTAGATTTACACAAGAGCTGAATTGCTCGTTTTACTTTGTGAGCATGCATCTGTGAGCTCAGGTGCCGAAGTGCCCACAGAACAGTTTTAGTAGTGTCATATTTTTGTGTGGACCGTACCCATAGTCCACCTGATTTAATGTGTTGTAACAGGCCAAGGAAAGCGTTTCCCTTTCCCTGTAACTTTCCTTTAGACTGGTCTATTTGCAGCAGTGCCATTACTACCCTTCAGAAACATTATCATTTGCTAAAAATTGCACTGTCAGTTCCACACTCATCCCAGCTTCTGTTTATTTCAGCTAGTGGATGATGTTCTTCCATTTCTGGCTGTGTTTTTTCCATTCTGTGTTTTTCCACCCATCAAAGCTAATATTTGTCCTCCTCATTTCTCAAGGGCGAAACAAAAATTGTACCGCTGCAAAGACCCACCCCACTTTTTTTAAGGAAAAGGTTAAGATAATATTATCAAGATCAGCTTTACACAAAAGCTGCAGTCAGCAGCGCCGCTGGCTTATCTTTTCATAGCACCTGACACCCTCCAGAACACCACAGGAGAGGACCTCTGGAGCTTGGAGCCTGAATTAGACTGATAAGAAGAGTATTAGCAAGTAGTTCAGGTGATTGGGCACTTTTGATTCCACTGTTCGTTCTCAGGTGAGGATTGTGGATTGATTTGGATAGTCCCCCTTATATGGATTTTTGATGCGTTGTGTAACACAGCTCTAAGTGAATGAAAACATCCTGCAAAGTTTTACATTTAAAAGTGCACTGTGTATACAGTTATTGTCTCTCAAAAGAAAAAGTCGACTTGGAATCATTGAAATGAATCCCAAGCTGTTTCATGTTGACGTCAGCATGAAATATTAGCATATTGCCTGGTCTGAATGAAAATGCAAATTCATTCTTTGCCACTAGGTGGAGCTTTTTGAGCGTTAAAAGCTCAAAAGCACTGCTTTAAGTTAAATCGACCAATCACTGGAGGGGTTTAGAGAAAGAATCGTTTTGGAGTCATTAAACAAATAAGGTAAAAATAAATGGGCAAAAAAAAAAGGTAAATATAATAAATTATATTTAGTAATCCACCCACTAGGAAATATCACAGTTCTTTTCCAGTCATCTCTTGCCCATCTAATTACATCTCTGACATAAAATTAGTATTTTGATTTTATAGTGGCATAATCAGAAACAATCCTGAAATCGCCTCTTGATTTAAGAAACCTAGTGCTAATATATTCAGGAGCTTTCAGGGGCCTCAGGTTGCTAAGCAGGCTGCCATGGTGAACCAAACGCTCCTTACAAGTCCCAGGAGACCCATCCATCTTTAGCCTTGTCTCAGGAATCCCATTGAACTGATTTACAGAAAGTCCAGGGAGAGTCACACGAGGCTGCCACGACGGCCTTCACCACGGCATCAAAGCGCTCGGAGCCAGGTCGAACCAGGCTTCAGTCTCTCAGCTTCTTTTCAGAGAATTGGGGCTCATTTGACTGCCAAAAGCAGTAGGGGGTTTCAGTGATGGGTCACCACTGCCACCTCAGCTCATGGACGAGTGCTTGAACTGTGGAACTGCATTTTGTGTGTGTGTGTGTGATAAGCCAATTATGGTGAGAGATTTATGGTGTGCACTACAAGGCTGCATTTATTTGATCAAAAATACATTAAAACTAGGGAAGCCCAATTTCTCCAATGAATAAAAAATGTTTTTTAATTAACTTTTTTTCTCAGAACAACGTGATGTTAAACTCGCAATTGTGAGTTAAAAAGTCATAATTGTGTGACCTTTTTTCTTAGTTTTTCTTAGTTTTTCTCTTTTTTCGCAGAATTAGATGTAAAACCACATGCCAGTTTATATCAAAAGTCTGAATTTCAAGTTTTTATCTCACAATTCTGAGAAAAAAAGTTGAATTCTAAGTTTTTATCTTTGTAATTCTGACTTTTATAACTCGGCAATTGTGAGAAATAAAAAGTCTCAATAACCTTTTTAAAGATATTTTACTTATTGGGGGTTAAACTTAAACTTAAACAGGCTTCCATAAAAAAATAGTTAAATGTTATTGCAATTGTAAAAAAATGTTAAAATGTAATTTATTTCTGTGACACAATGCATTACTCCAGACTTCAGTGTCATGTCGTCCTTCAGAAATAATTCTAATACGCCGATTTAGTGCTCAAGAGACATTTCCTATCACTATCAATGCCGAAAATAGTTGTGCTGTTTAATATTTTGTGAAAATTAATATTTTGCACCATCTAACTAAGAGGCAGCATGCATTACCACCATGTAGGAATCCACAGGCTGAAAAAGCCCCATCGCTAGTAATACATCACTGAGGCGACAGCAGAGATTTAGTCCTGTTTGCTTTTGACCCAAAACTGCAGCTGCCCTGGAGTCTCGACTCTTTACTTATTAAACCCGAGTGTGAATGTGTGCTGCTCTGCAACTCTGCATGTATCTTTGGATTTATTTCTATCACTTTAATGTGTGTAAAAGAGAAAAAACTGAGAGAGACAGAAGTGGTCATCTGAGACAGCAAGAGTAGTAAAAAGAAGGGAAAAATAGAATATCAAAATGTACACATCCCATGTGTTTTTTCACTTAAAATATGCCTGCAGAGGAAAATCTGAGAGGAAAAAAACTCTCAGATGGATTGAAATATATGTCAGTTAAGGTTGCATTCTCTGATTTGTGAGGTTTCCCAAAGCTCTTAAGAAAGTTTCTCTGCTAAATTAAATTGAGTCAGGTGGCAGCTCTGAATGAAAATATAGAATGAGATAGTGTCTAAAAAGCATTCGCGCTGTCTTTAATATATAATATAATATTGGTATCCCTTTGCATACAAATATTAAATGAAATTGTTCTTCTAAATATCCTCCCATTTCATGCAAACACTAATATACTGTAGAGGCGTTATGCATATAATTCCTTAAAGAAACCTGTAGTATTGTAAGTGTTTAATTTCAATTTATTTATGATGCAGAACTAAAACACAGTGTAGATAAAATTGTGGGTTTCACAACTTATAATTGCATCATTTTACAAGAATTAGATTAGAAATACTTTGAAAGAAACTGTTTGAATGTGAGTAAATTACATGCATTGAAAAAATTTCATTGGCATTTGATGGGTGGATTCAGGTAGCTTGAGGTCAGGAAGCACAGGCCATGCCTTTTCCCTTCGTTTGTCTCTCGCTCTCTGTCTCTCTTCTCTTAGAGGGAAACAGCTGTGCTGCTCCTGAGGAAACTTTGGTTATTTCCCATTGGAGAGGTAGTTCTGATAGATAGAATATGATTTTGGACTCTGTTTAGAGCTCGGATGCAGTTTATGGTCTAGAACGCAAGGAAGGAGGGGCAGATAAGGTTACAGCTTTTTGGAAGAATGTCACTTTTGGCCTCTTTCCACAGTGGCTTCTGTGAACTCCCAACTCCAAATGCATCATGGGAGATTATTTGGCCACATGCTTGACCTATTGGCTTTAAATATTTTTTTTAATTATTTATTTATATATATTTTTTTTTTGGTAGTACATTCTTCTGTTACGTGACATTAAGGTTTCTCACCATTAATTACTTTTTTAATTAGATTTTAACTTATAAACATAAATTTAGTGCACAGTGTATATTGTAACAAAATCTTACAATACATTTATTGTTATATTCTCAGATATTTACTTGTTTGCACTTAACCTTTGATTCATAAGCTTCCAAATAAATAATATATATTTTTAAATGCACAAATTTGAATTTTAAATATGATAAAAAAAAACAATCAAACAAAAAATGTTTATGCATTATTATAGAATAATTAAGACATTTAGTAATGTTTATAAACTGGAATTAGCCTAGTATTATTAACCTATTTGGTGTTTAAATGTTAATATCTTACTTTTTCCGCAGGCCTTTGTCTTAATCTCTGTAGTCTACTGGAGTCTACAGTGTGTGAACCAGAGAATCAACAGAATGAAGAAACAAAACTAGATAAGAGTCAACTGACACCAACAGCAAACAACCTCATACTGACACGTTACACACAAACTGTTCACAATTCAGCGTCTTGCATTAGTGACATATTCCATGCGTTTAACTTGACCACAAAACTACTGCTCATACACTTTTCACACTGGTTATAGTCTGGCATCGAAGAGATGGTAAAAAAATGTCCTGAAATTTGTACAGTAGTTCTCAGCTTAAAACTAACTTCTAAGCCACAATCAGTGCATATGGTGCATTAAATACAAAAGATACCTACTAGCTGTAGCTTTACCTGCATGCATACTATTATGTGAAATTTGTCAAATAACACTAATACAACAACTAGTGTATTGTGAAGAACTTATTAAAAGAAGAAATTATACACCAATTTGATGTAATGTACAGAATTTACCTGACCTCTTACAGGCTGACCAACATGCTTTTATGTGTATGTGTACGTAATTGTAACATAAAATATTCTATAGCTACTGTATATGTATGTGTGTAAGTATTGTTTTAGTAAAACTCAGTCTGAATAAACCAAAAAAAGATTGGTTGATAGCCGTGGTGTGATTTGTGTAATTACACAAGTAAACACCAGGTGGTGCTAGCAGGTCCCTTAAAACTGTGTCCCATTTCTTTCAATAGCCTGCATGTGTTTATTGATCATTTCAATGCTTGTCAGGGCTAGTTTCACTAGGGAGCAATTACACCACCACTCTCACATGAGCTGACTGTTTTGATTAGTTCATAATAAAGAACCTTGGTATATTTTAAAAACTGAAACCACTGCAGACAGTGTGCAGTCAGTTAGCAAGAAAATAATGCAACAAAAAGAAAAACAATCTGCCTCCCAACAGAATAAGATCACTCAAGTATAAAACTATATTTAATTCTATTATCTTTCTCAAGGCTTGTGATTTAAAATGGCTCCTTACATGAAATGATATGTTGTCACTACTTGCACAGTTTCATAACATCTGGATTTCACGTGCCTAAGTGGTGTAAATAATTAATGAATGTGTTAGATGTCTTGCGAACAGATCCCTGGAGGTGTGTCTGAATTGAATATGTTGCTTAAGTGTTATTATTCATTAGGTTATCAGAATCAGCAGAATATTGACACCTTTTTCCCCCACTGTGAAACCATCTAAAACGTCACTAACTGGTTTACTTCATTTTGATGGATTATGTAACACATTTTCCCTCTAATGTAATATATTGTAACATGGCTATATGTAATTTAGGCAGTTTGCATCTAATATGGATTATAAGGACCCATTACATCAACAGCTTCCACTTTTCTGGGGAAGATTTTGAAGTGTTTCTGTCAGAAGAGTATTTGTAAGGTCAGGCACTGATGTTGGACGAGTCTCTACTCCTTGTTCATCCCAAATGTGTTTTAAGGGGGTTGAGGTCAAGGCTCTGCACGGGTCAGTAAATTTCTTCCACACCAAGCTCATTTGACTGTGTTTTTATGGACCTCACTTTGTGCATTGGGGCACAGTCCTGGTTGGAATACGAAATCTTCCACAAACTGTTCCCATTAAAGATGGAAGCATAACATTGTCCATCATGTCTTGGTATTCTATAGCATAAAAAGAGAAAAAAATTAAAATTCTGTCATTAATTACTCACTCTCATATCAATCCAAAACCGAAACACCTTTAATTATCTTCTGAACACGAATTAAGATATTTTTGACCCTGGATAGATAGCAATGCGACTGAAATGTTTAAGGCCCAAAAAGGTAAGGATATCATTAAAATAGTCATAAAATGTTATGACTCTACGAGAATAAATAATAACTTTATTAGAAGACAACAATACTTTTTGTATGCAAAAAAAAAGCGAGGCTTCCCTCCCCACCAGCACCAGTCTCTACCCAATCCTCCAGCGGAGGTTCCCTGCCTCAGCGAGGCTTCCCTCCCCACCAGCCGCCAGTCTCTACCCAATCCTCCAGCGGGGGTTCCACCGACTCCGCTCGTGGCCTCCTTAGTCCCGCTCATCATACCCATATGTTTTTATTGTTTGCTTGCTTTTCCAACCCACTAATCCATGGCTCTCAAATTTGGCTGCTGTCCTTTCAAGCTTTTTTAGGGGCCAGACCTTTATTCATTTCCAAACGCCATTTATGGGCAAAATGGGGATTGCAGAAAGGGCACCTAGCTCACCTAGCTGTGGCCTTGTACCCAACTGAACATCACTCAGCCCCTCTCGCTGAGTGATGGTGCCAGCGTCCTCTGAGGGTGTCACGAGAACCTCTGGTGTGGCAGACAGCTCTCCTATGAAAACTGACTGAGCCTCACTCAGCCCTTCGTGTTGAGTGCAGGCAGCTCCCCTAGCTGTCGTCTGGTAACTGGTTTGGTAGCCGGGCCGAACTGCATACCATACAGCCCCTCTCGCTAGGTAATGATGTCAGGGCCCGTAGCTATCATTTCGGGGGTAGCTAGAATGGGTGTCAGCTCCTCGAGCGGAGAAACCTGGACCGATTGGACTTGGAACAGCGCTCCTGGCTGTATAACAGGACCTGACAGGACTGGAAACAGACTATCAGGCTAAAAAACTGGGAACAACAGTGCTTTATATGGCTTAAATGGCTTTCCATACGGTGAAATGGGGCTGAAGACCGACATTTTGCGCTGCTTCTCCGGGGGCAAATGGGCGGCATGGCTTAAAGTTCTAACCTGGCTCCGTACAGTCATTAGGCAGAGAAAGATTCCCAATCTCCATGCCAGCGTGGTAATGTCTGGCAGTTCGACAGGGCTGATTTGGATGCGGCACTCATAAATGCCGCGTTGAGAATAGAGTCGTTGAGACCCGACCGTTCCGCGAGCTGGGTAAACTTGGAGACCAAGTTCTCGAACGGCGGGTCTCTGCGAACTAAAAAAGTCCCTCAGTAAACGTCATCCTGATAGATACTGATCTGAGCGAGCCTCTCTTTTAAAACAACTGTTGCTGAACTCTCTTTTGACGGCTCGTTCTGTTACAAATAGCATATAATATATTAGGCGTTTGAGTTCAAATGCAAAAACAGTAATTTATTGAAAAGGTTCTTGGCCAGGGCAGCTATGGTCGGGCGCCGGCAGACAATGTTATCAGAGGAAAAACATAGGCAGAGTCAAAAAATAAGCAAAAGGTCAAAATACCAGTAATCAACGTTCTAGGGAAGAGAAAGAGAGAGTCCAGGTCCAGGCAGAAATCGTAACCAGATAATCCAACAGAACAGCGAAATACAAAGAGCACGAATGAATTGCAACACGAAACAATGAACCGTACACACAAGCAGACACTTCCGGGTTTTATACACACAAATCTAGTGGGTGGCGACAAACAATGAAGTACCTAGACAACAAACGAGTGGGCGGAGACATGAGTTCATTGATGAGAGTGAATGAAAACAGACATAAAACACAGATAATCTGCTAGGTGCTGGAGTGTCATCCAGTGGCCTGAGCTGACACCTCCAGCTTACCATGATAAACTGAGTGCTGTGACGTGCAGCTGATAATAAAATCAATATAATTCACAAGTAATCTACATGACTCCAGTCCATCAATTAACCTGTACAGTATAAAGCTGCTCGCTTGTAAGAAACAAATCTATATTCAAGACCAAAACAAGAGTCCATAAATTATAAAAAGTAATCCGGAGAGAAATATTTTGAATTAAGCGTTTTTGTGGACTTTTGTGGACTTATTTTCTCTCTGGAAAGCAACGGTTTAAACACTGTTTATTGTGGAATTGTTGGTGACACTTTATTTTAAAGTGTCCATAATACAGAGTGATTACCTAAGTGTTTAGTAGTCGTTGTATTTAAATAAAACAAAATGTACTTACAATGTAACTAAGTTATGGAACAGTTTGTACTTACAGTTTGTAATTTTACACAGCTACTTATGCAACCAAAAGACTGTCACTTATCTGTTGCCTGTCATGTTCAGCTGTAGATGCCAGTCTGCTGATGGCACTCCAGCTCCAGCAAATGGTTTTATGTCTGTTTTCACCCTCTGGACTAATTATCAATGAACTCATGTCTCCGCCTACCTTGTCTGCTGTCTTTTGTTGCTTGTTCATGTCTCCGCCCCTCTTGTTTGTTGTCAAGGTGACTCATTGTTTCTCCGCCTTTATGACATAAGTATAAATTCCCCGGATATCCTTTTGCTAGCCGCTTGTCAATGTTTGAATGTACCGTGTGTCTTTCCCGTTGTCGTGCCACCCGTGTTCTCCTGTGTTCCCTCCGTGTTTCTCTGCCTTCCTGGATCTGGACCTTCGCCTGCACTTGGAATATCGCTCTTGCCTTGCCCCCATGGACTCCTCGCCTGACCATTTGCCACAAACTTGTTTATTCTCTTGCCTGTGTCTCTTATATCCCCGCTTGCCGTTGATAACTCTACCTGTGACTTTACTCTGTGTGTGTCTCCAATAAATGTTTGCAAATGGATCCGAACGCCTTCTCAAGTCTCAATCGTGACACATACATAGACACGTGATCATAACTTAAAATTAATTTATATTTACAATTCATTTTCCATACATTATTTTTAAAATAATTCATCTTTGTGCATAGGAAAAATATTTTAGCTTTAATGTTTACAGTTTTCCATGGTTGGTTTGATATTTTTTTATTCATGCAGATATGATGAATATTTCAAATCCAAGATACCCTGCAGCGATCTACAGCAGCCAACCATGCCGCAGCTCATTGTGCCCCAGACTTTTAAATATCATAAAAGCCATTACATAAGCACTAATATCTGATCTAATCATTAATTGCAACATGTCCCTTTCTATCACTGACAACAAGCACTTCATTCACTTTCTGTCCATTATGGATGCAAAATATGTACATTTATTTTAGTACCGCAACTTGAGTTGACTTGACTTGAAACTTATCAGGACTCGACTTGACTTGCTTAGGGTAAATCCTTGACTTGACTTGACTTGCTTGATTTGTCTAAACTGTTACTTGAGATTTGACTCGAGACTTAATGGTTAAGACTTGAGACTTGCTCGGACATGACCATATGTGACTTGTCCCCATCTCTGGGTTGTGGTCATCTCATCTGTCTCCACCGTATTTGTTATCCTGTTGAAAATGGAAAAGAGACTGCTTAAGTTCAGTTCAATGACTGCCTTAGTTATATTTGATTCTTCAGTTCACTTACCTTTTCCAATTAATGTTCTTGAACTCATCCTGTGAATAAAAATTACTATTTCTTACCTCTGATTCAGTCCGCTTTATTTCAGAAGCTCGGACCAACACCAAACTCAGGATGAGTTCCGCTGATCCCATCCATGAGTTTGTGGATGCTCGGCAGTGAACTTTTCTCACCGCACCACCACCACCAACAGTATCCACTCCACCACAAGCACAGATCAGGCCTTCTCTTCTCTGGCGCGGCAAAATGATTTTTACTGCAATGCTCGATCACGTTTGCAATCTACCCAAATGTGTATAATTCTGACAGTGCTAAGATAGGTTATATTATCTCTTGTCTCTCAGGGACTGCTTTGCGATGGGCTGAGTTGATATGGAGTCAAGCCTCTCTGTTCATGAAAACTCTGGTGGCCTCTAGTGGATGGAATGAGAAGGCACTGGTTACTTCATTCCGTCAGGGTCTCGAGCCGAAACTTTGCTTAATGCTCAGTAAGATGCTATCTACTTTTGCTTAATGCTAGATCATGAGCTAGTAATGATCAGCTCCTGGACTGTCATGCTTCTTTGCCCAGCAAACGGCAGCGCTCTCAAACCAGAAAACTCTGAGGCTGAGCCTGAAGTATCACCATGCATCGACCTTCTTCCACCTAGCAGTTCAGAATCAAAACTCACTACTCCCCCACTATCACCAGTCCCAGAATGTAGCAACCCCGGTCCCAGCCAAACTGTCAGCGATAACA
>JAUCNO010001836.1:0-12778 GCA_032353835.1 Enteromius viviparus | reverse complement strand
GAGACACCGCTCAGCAGTATTTTGAAAGTGATTGCAGTACCAGTTTTGGCCATTTCTTACCTAATGCTCCTTTAAGATTTGGGCCATCATCACTGTATATGTTATCATGCAAAATCTAAAATGTTTGCCAGGAAACGTTTTGAAACTCAGCTGATTTGACATGGAATGACCCTCTGTTAAAAAAAAGTCCATTATCTCTTATCCTCTCACAATAAAATCATATTTGATTCAAACAAGACCTTTTCACTGGAGAAAGCAATTTTATGGATAGAGGACTTGTGTTTTGTCCAGAAACAAAAAGGGCTTAATGATGGATTTGTTTATTACAAACACACAGCTTTTCAAGTTAATTAATGAACTGGAGTTACATGAGTTAGTTGTGTATTATTGTCAGCTGTTTGGACTCTCAGGCTGACGGCACCCATTCACTGCTGAGAATCCATTCATAAGCAAGTGATAGAATGTGATAGAATAAAATTCTCCAAATATGTGCCAATGAAGAAGTAAACTCATCTCGGATAGTTTGATGCTGAGTATATTGTCTGCATACTTTCATTTTTGGGGTGAATTTTACTTTTAAGCTCTAAGAAAGGTATCAGAGTTGACCGTTTTACTGTGCTTTGTTTGTTACTTCATGCAGTCCTTTCCTTAAAATTGTGTAGCTTTAAAATTACCATATTTTTAATTACTTTTTGGCTGTTTTCTCTCTGCAACTTTCCCCATCTGTAACATTTTTTCCAGTTCTCACCGCCTGTTATTGTATGTCATTGCATTGACCTTAGTGAAGACACAAATATTTGATCGGCTTAATGAGCAACCCAACAATGGCCAATTGGTTTTTAATTATAACACGGCATCATCTTGTTGATAACGGACGCGGGGTCTTGAGCGAACCCGGCTCCCTGGTTTTATTTGCACCTCGGGTGATTACCAGGAGGAAGGTGAGAAGATTTGACACTTTGCAGATAGATTAATTTACTGCTGGAGTAAGACCAGAGGGTGATAATGAGGTCGAGGATTAAAAGCAGACAATCAGTGGCAGCGTCGCATGGACTCGTTAAAGTACACTTTCTCTCTCGTCACTGATCGTTCATGCGCTTCCAAGATAATCTCTGTCTTCAAGACGATGCGAAGAAGGAGAAAAAAAGGGATCTCAGTTGTCTTTATTTTGTAAACTTCAGTGTAATGTGTGGCATCTTTTTAGACCTTGCGGTTTGTGGCCTATACAGTAATACTGTATCACCTGTGCCGTAACCATGTTTTACACCAGAATATGGGCTAAATTAAAACTAATTAACTAAAACTAATTAAAACTAAATTAAAATTAGCCATCATACAGTATACTGTAAATACAACATAAATACATTTAGTTTTTTATTGAAACTTTTTAACTTTTGTACTTTAAGTTTAAAATTAATGTATATTCAAAAATAGAACTAATAATAATAATAATAAAAAAAAAAATTTAAAAAAAAAAATATATATATATATACAGCTCTGGAAAAAAATAAGAGACCACTGCAATTTACTCCTACATCAGTATCTCCCTGAGTATGGCAAGCATTTCAAGCCAGTCTTTGTTACATTTCTACCCAAACATACTTTATTCTGTTTATAGAGGTACTTATTTGGTGAGCACCTGAATCCAAATGTATTTAACAGGAAATTCATAAAAAGCACTGCTGTAATCAACACTTTCCTCTTGCAGTGTGACCAGTTGGATGGTAAAAAATGCTAGAAGTCTTTTGAAAGTAGTTAGAAATGTAAAAATAAACATTAAGCATGCCAAAAAATAATCCTAGCTTTACTGGCACAAGGATTCAGTGAGCCTCAAGTTGCTTCTATCCTTAATATTTCAAAGACAGCAATTCACAAAAAATGAAACAAACGTGCATTGTTTTTTATTGGTGGTTTATTGGTGAGATGGAACAGTTTTAAGAATAAAACCTAAAAGAAACATATTTTTCTGCAGAACTGTATAAATATATATAGTTTTTTTTTCACAAGGATCCATCAAATTTATCAGAAGTGACAGTAATGGCATTTATAATGTCACAGAAGTTTTATAGTTCATATAAAATGCTGTTTTTGATCCCTGAAATCCAGTTTGAGTCAAAAAAAAAAAAAGTATTACAGTTTCCACAAAAATATTGTCTTCAGCAAGGATAATAAGAAAGGTTTCTTGAGCCTAATTCCAACTTTAGTCTCTCTCAAAAAAAAAAAGTTATTTTCAATTGCAATATTTGTAATAACACTTACAATATTGCATTTTTTACTGTATTTTTAATCAAATAAAAAGACTTCTTTCAACGACATAAATCTTTTTTGTATTTCAAGGATTTTGGTTGCTAATTGTTGCCTTGCTGGCATTTCCACATCCTCACCAAGTGTGAAATAAATGAAAGTGCCATTAATGTGTCATTCATGTCAACCATATGATACTGACTAGGCACTGTAGGAGTACTTACTGAGCTGTCTTTGAAAAAGCCTACCGCTGACCAGACTGTCGCCTTAAGGGTGACACGCTCAGCCTAAGGCGCTCTTCTTTAATTATTCCCTGTTTAACCTTTCCTCGAGTCGGAGGGAGGCTGAACCATAGAGGGCCGTTTAGTGTAATGAGGTTCCTCATCAAAAAGCTATTGCGAGAGCTAAGACTGTTTGACCCACTGCTCTCTGTCTCTCTCTCTTTCACACACACACACATATATATATATATATATACACACATAAACCATCCCAGCAGAGCCCTGGGCAGCACCGTTATGCACACTGCTCCTCATTTCAAATGAAATCGCTGGTCTGACTGGGATGTCATCTATAATTAATGACCACTTCAGAGTGTAATTTATTGAGATCTCACCTGTGGCCCTGTCCTCGTCCCTGCTGGACTTTCAAACCCCTCCCTGCTCCACCTCCTCATGTTCACACACTGCGTTCATACAGAAATAGCTAACCTGACGTTCACCACTTCACATACTGAATGTTAGAAGAAGATCTCACCTTGCACAATCATGTCAGGTATCAACACTTCAAAAAAAAAAAAAAAAAAGTCACACCATAAAGAAGAAACGCATTCTATATATTCTTATAGGAATGTTTCAGAATCAAACATTGAAAAAACCCATATGTAACAGAACATGGTCTTCCTCAACAATGGTTTCAGCCCTGCATTGAAGTTTATGCAGACTGAATGGTCCAACCATGCCAAGAAGCATTTGTTAGTAATAGTTCATTCGAGGTTAAGTCATCCTTTACTAAACCTCATTTCAATCCTGTATGGTTTATTTTCCACTGTGTAAAAAAAAGGGTCAAATGATTTGTAACCAACCAAATTTTATTGCATGTTCAAAAAAGTGAAAGAAAATATTCAAAATAGTTCTGTGGAAGAAAGAAGGTCATTAAGGCATGCAAAGAAATCAGAATGTCCCTTTAAATGGCCTTAAATAGTGTACTAGTCGTATAAACTTTTACAATATTTTTATGAATTTTCACTTTTTAATTTAAAATAGTAGAAACATATATTGTGAAATATTATTACAATTAACAATAAGTATTTACCGTTTTAACATAAAAACACAATTCTTTCCTGTGATTCAAGTTAAATTTTCAGCACCATTACACCAGTCTTCTAAAATATGCTGATTTGCTGCTCAATACATATTTCTTATTATTATTAATGGTAAAAACAATTGTGCTGCTTAATATTTTTGTGGAACCTGTACATTTTTGTTCAGGATTCTTTGATGAATAGAATGTTCAAAAGTAAGGTATTTACTATATTTGGCATTATTAATGCATAAATTCATTGCATCCTTTTTGAATAAAAATACTCTTTTTTTTGTCTTTCAACAAATCTTATTAGCCACAAACTTTTGTAAAGACATATAGGTTTAGTCTCATATAAATCATTCACTATATAAAGGATTGAAGGATTCTGACAATGAGCCTTTAATTAGTGAGCTCATCGCTGATTTCAGATCGATGGCCACTGGCCAGATCCTCTCTGGTTTAGTCTCAGTTCATTCATGTTGTAGACGTGCCAGGACTTGCTGTCATCTGATTACCTGTGTTGCATCTCTTAGACTCAGTTGGCAGATGCTGGTCTCCATCTGCAGGGCCTGTGAGACATTCCCGATCCACGCTGGAACAGAATTCCACAGGGAAGCCCTTACTGTACCAGAGACTGAGTGTATACATGTGCACTGAAGACTGTTGGGTATCATTTCAAGCACAGATTATGCAGAGCTGTAGGCTCGAGTTCAGTATTAGGTGCTGATGTGCACTCAGTCTCTGACCAGTACGACGAGTCAGATAAAACCCAGCGGTACTAGAAAGGCCTGTTTCCCCTGCTGAGTTCTCCTCCGCCTTCACGGCAACCTCTTCAGTAGCCACAGCCCCATGTGGATCCACTGACTCCTGCAGGGCTGCCAGCTGTCAGGGAACCTCTCCTACTTCACACTCTCCATCTATTAACCATCACCCTGAGTCAGGAGAGCCTGCTTCACATGACAGGCCTGGCTTTACACATTCAAGCGTTTCACTCCAAAATGCACACACTTAACTGTTTAAACTTAGGACTAGATTTACTAAACAAGGGCAAATTAGCATTTATAGTAATTCCATAAAAACTGAGAAGGGGGGGGAAATTCTGCATGTGATTTACTGACAAGGTGCACATTAAAGAGCACATATGCAACATCTCATTTCTATAATGACCAGTGCAATCTACAAAGAGCAGCGCAAATTACTGCCTGCTTTAAGACATGCTTTTTTGGGCGTGAAATAATACTGCAAATACCAGTAATTTGATTAGCGCATACGTTAATAAATCGCATTGAGTGATTTATTCTAATTATTCTAATATTATCCTATATTATCCATTATTTAAAAATGTGGAATTATACATATATAATTAGAACATTTATTTGTGTTAATGCTTTTCCAGATATAAAATATATATATATATATATATATAGTATATAGCCTATATAGTTTTTAACATTTTTTTATTTTATTTTATATACACTACCATTCAAAATTATTTAAAACACTTATTATATATAAAATGAATGTCTGATATATAAGCATGGTAATGGTCAAAATGTAAAATCTATTTTTTTTTAATTCATTTGCTGCACTTATTTGATCAAAAACATTGGAAACTGTAATATTTACCTAAAATTCATTTAACGTTAAATTATATATATTATTCATTTTATATATATATAAACTAATAAAAATGACAACACACAACTTAACAGCTAAAACTTTAACTGAAATAAAAAATAAAACAAAATAAAAACAAAGTATAAAAGTAAAATTGAATTTAAAATATGCAAAATAAAAATTAAAACCAGAATAAAAATAAAAAAATGAATTTAAAATATGAAAAACTAAAACATCACTGTGGTATACTCAAGGTTACCGTTTTATAACAAGCAAGCAACTCTCTCTTCCTCTCTTTTTGCTCTTGTTCTTGTAGTGTCATGTTCTGCAAACCAGTGCATCGGAGCAGTCCTGACAGAGCTAGTTATATCAATGTGATATTTATCACCTCAGATAAAGAAGAAATTAGTGTGAGAATGAGGTCGTACATCACTGCAGGTTAGATTAGGTGTCAAAGAAAAAAATCAATGACGAGACCATGTTTGCCTTCCTCAGACGCAGCAGAAAGTGGTGAAAGGCAGAGTCGCCTCGGGTCGACAACGCAACCGTGACACTTTGCCTCGAGTGTTTGTTTGGTAGCACTGGGAAGACACACAATAGACCATTTTGATTCAAAACACTTTATGTGCATTTTTGGTACTTTTAATACACTTTAATTCTGTTTGCATGTAAGAATAATCCAAAATTTCATTCCACCCCTCTTAGTGTGTGCATAGATCTTTAGTGCAGCTGTGACCCTGTCTATCAGCCCTACTTGTGTGCGTCGGTGAAAGGGAACGGAACAGATGGGAATCCGATTGAAGAGATGAGATGCTCCTAATTACCTAATGAGCAAAGGGATCGGCTTGATTTGTCGCTTTAGCACTCTTGTTAGGTTAAGTGGAGGGAATCGACTAAGGAGCCTTCGTGGCTCAATCTATCCTGATCTTTTGATCAAATGTCTGCAATACTGGAAAGCAGAGGAGAGGTCTAAAAAGATACATTCTCTGAGATCTGCAGTTATGTTAACTTTTTATAAATGCATAAAATTAGACAGCTTTATTTTATTTTATTTTATGATTTTTTTTACTCTCTGTAAAAAATTCGGACAAATGTTTTTGCAACATTTATTAACATTAGTCGCCCCCTGTGTCATACAAAAAATATTTCCCAAATAAATTGTTAAAAAAATCATACAATGTGATTTCCGTAGTTTTCTTTTTAGATTCTGTCTCTCACAGTGGAAATGCACCTATGCATTATATCGTTTTGATATAAAAAATGATATTAAATTCATAATTCATTCATAATTTTGAATTCAAAAATTCCATCCATTCATATTTCAATTAAAAAAAATGATTCAGAGTTTAAAGTGTTATGGACATTTTTTTTTACCTTTAAATCTGTACAACCTTTCTTCAGTTCTTAAAAAATACAACATATTTTAAACTAAAGTCTATTTGTACATTAAAACAAATTGTATTTTTCACAGCACAGACGTTTACCTGTGACTTTTACCCTATGCATTCAGATAAAATATGACTTTTGCTAACAAACCATCACTCGACATTCTGCTCTGAGTTTGAACACAGCTTTTAATTAGCAGTCTTTTAATTAGCAGCCCTATACCTACATGCATAATGAACCTAAAGATCCATATGTTAATCCAGGCAACCTGTATGTCCTGAATCTGTGCTATAACTGTAAGAACTCTCTGGGAGGAGAGTTTTCAGTCTCTGTCACAATGAAGAAGTGTGTGTGTCTATGTAATCTGTGCTTTGAGGTGTGTGTGGTTACATACAGAGGCCGATCTCAGCGTGTGCGCCGTGTTTTCCTCATCCGTTCTGCTGTATATTGACCATGTTGCACATTATAAATCAAAGGCAGTAAGGTTCTCCTGCAAGTGGCTAATGAAAGCTCATTTTTAACGTCACTAAATGGTCCTGACAAAAAGTCTAATGAGGAAATCAATAATTCAGCGATTGTTGTCCTGCTTATACTAATAGATCCAGGTTGTTGGGGCTGGGATCCAGTGAAGAGGGGGCCATTTTTTATTGCGCAGTTTCTGCACATCAGCGTGTTTTAAAAGGTTTTTTTCCCCCGCCATGGACCTCTGATTGATAATCTGTTCTGGATTTGCGACTGATGCCAAATTCAAGTTATGGGCATTTAAGAAGTGCTGCTGCCATTAATATAAATTTAATCCATTCTGTGTGAAATTAGGTGAAAAATACCTCTCACCTCCCCTTTAAATGCAGAGGTACAGATTGATGTTAGAAAGATAGCGCTGAATTTATCTTTTTTCTTCTTTAATAGCATTGCTGAAAAACTGCCGTGCTAACAAACATTATGACTGCTTGTCATTGCTTGCTATACTCCTTCACCAAAAAAAAGAAAATTTACTGCATGTTTTTACAAACAGATGTGGATGAGTTTGTCTCTTAGTTAAAACATATTTGAAGACGTTTAAAATTACAGTGCATCACTTGCTCACCAATGGATTTTGCAGTGAATGGGTGCCATCAGAATGACAATACAAACAACTGATAAAAACATCACAATAATCCAGAAGTAATCCTGTTTTTGCCTACCTGGTCTAATGGCATAAATGTACCTTGGTGCACTCTTTAGCGAGACATGAAATACGTACCAACAAGTACATAACAGTATCACTGCAGTTTAGAAATGAACACCTGAGGCAGTAAAACTCAGACACCTTTTATTCCTTTTTTTTTTCACAAATTCAGAGTTTTTATCAATAAAGCGTAATTTTCACACAATTGCTTGAAAAATATGTTCTGATAAAAAAAATATTAATATGCTGGAATATTTGAAAATTGATGCTTTTGAATGTTAGCATCACACATATCCAGCTTCATATCTATGGGTTTTCATAGACAGTAAGTTTATTTGGTTGCTCAAGGAGTACAAAGATGTATTTGAGAAGCAAGAAGCTCTGGTTTATATCCCGTGTAACTACGGTTTGACCAGCTGAAGCAACAAATGATTTTCTTTATATCACTTTTGCATGGGTTAACTCTATCAGGTCAGTTTAGGGTTGGATTTGGTGTTGGGCATATTTCTAACATGATAGAGCATTCATTTTTAACAACAGTCCACAGATATTTCATTTCTGAACCTCCCCAATCCATGTAATAAAAGTGTGCCATGGTTTACGTATTGAACCTCTGTGCCACTCAGTGGACATTTCTCTTTTACGTAAAAATGGTGTTGCACAAAAATGTGCACAGAGGTACATATTTTTATGAGACCAGGTTGGTTTTTTGCTTTGAATCAGTGCTTATTTCTCTCCTGATTCAGATGATATGACTTCACTACTGGAGAAAGCAATATTTAGGATAGAGGGAAAAAAAGGTTTGAAGTTAAGGATCCACTTGATGGATTTGTTTCTTATTAAGATTTTGGCTTACAATGTATTAGTTTATGTACTGGAGTCATAAGCCATTTTAATTGTTTTCATGCCAGTTGCAGAGATTTTTCCCTTTTTTCTGCTTCGGATTGTGTAATTCTCGAAATCCTTGCTGTTTGGTCCTTGCTGCAGAAGGTTCAGGTGTGTGTGTATGGTGATAATGAAAGCAGATGGTGGTTTGTTCTGGTGAGGTCACTGATCATGATCCTGGTCCCATAGAGACTTTGTGTGGGGTGGGGGACAGGGGTCCGGCTCCACAGACCACTCTTAATTGAAGGGGCAGCTAGATTACCCTCTCTGAACCCTAGCTGGGCTCT
Source organism: Enteromius viviparus (assembly GCA_032353835.1). Classification (NCBI taxonomy): domain Eukaryota; kingdom Metazoa; phylum Chordata; class Actinopteri; order Cypriniformes; family Cyprinidae; genus Enteromius; species Enteromius viviparus. The sequence continues at coordinate 3,886 of JAUCNO010001836.1, read as the reverse complement.
GTAATGGTAGGGGTTTGCGCCATGTGCTTCAGTTTTTGACTCATCCTGGATATCTATCATTTTCATGCCAAGATGAGGACCAGACTTTGTGGGTTACTTTAGGTCATTTTATTATTCTTCAACATATTTTATACAGTCATATAGTTACCACACACTCATATTAAAATTCTTTATTAAAATACATTAATTGTAACTTGTGTTTAATTATCTAAACAGTACATCATTTTATGATATTACAAGAATGTTCTTTTAAAGAACATTTATTTGTTAATATCTCAAACATTATGTATTTTATTTTTGCCTATTCTTGCACTATAAAAACTGCAGCTTTGATTAAAAAGTAAGCATTAAGAAAATAAATATAAAGTGATAACAACTGATATTTATTATATACAGTAGGTACTTTTATTTACTTGATTTATTTATTTACAGGTAGGTCATTTATTTACTTTCAAAGCTATAAGAATTTAATCTTACTTTTTGGCCATATAAATACCAGTATACAAATGTAAAAAAATAAATAAATAAATAATGCACCATAAAAAAATACTATTATGGTATCTGTGCATTCTGCATCCCAGTTACTCGCTTAGATATTTAACACCATGCCTCACTACCTAGTCAGCATTTGCTTGATCTGTAAATAAAACATTATCCATAAAAATGTACATAACTTGTTGGTTTCAGGACGAAGAATAAGCTTTGGTACTTCGAGTTTGGAACCTCAGAGACCTTCTCTGCAACTTGCAAGAAGCTTCATGATTATCTTGAGGTGGAGGTAATGAGAATAAGTGAGAAAACACATGCCTTATCACCTTTCTAACACTTAAACACTCCCTGCTGAACCACTGGAAAGAAATGTAGCGTATTATTTAAATGCAAAAAAGTAAATTTTGACAAAATGTCTTTCAAGATTTTGTTGTATTCATTGATCCAGTCATTTATTTGTTCACCCATTATATAAAATTGTAATTCTACCTTTCTCATGTTTTACAGTGTGATGGTGTCACCCTAAACCTCAGCAACATCTCATTGGAGGGCATTGCTATCCTGAATATTCCCAGCATGCATGGCGGTTCCAACCTTTGGGGAGAGAGCAAGAAACGGAGGGGTCACCGACGAACAGGGAAGAAGTCTCCGGAAAAAAAGACCCCAATTGTTGACCCCAAAAAACTTGTTTTTGCTGTCCAAGGTATATAAACACTTACTCCTTTCATATTTATTTTTTTATTTCATTAATTTACATTCATATTTCCAACATATTTCCATCAATGCTGTCAACTTGGAACATTTCTTTAAGGGTCACCTTACTGGTTTGCAAAGTCCTTGTCTTCAAACCTGATTAATCAAAGGCAACTTCAGAGGAACTTTTCGTTCTTGATGAATATTTCACCAGTGACACATTGAATCATGGCGAGTGGCTTTTGTTTGGGGGTGAAGGGATGCAGTTTTAATGTCAGTGTTTTGGATTGTCAGTGACTCTGTAATGGCTTGTGCTAGCGTTGGTGGACAGACCTGTCCAATCAAAGCAGGCTCAACAGTACCACTGTAAAACAGGCTGATTGTGGTTTCAATAACTTTCTAAAGCAGCAGGCTTGCTGTCTCATACGTCTGCTGATGCCACTAGCTGTGCTCAAGGGTACTGAAATGACCACCATAAATCAGTCATGCAAATCCTCGTTTTGCACAAATTGTTCTCAAAATGTAACTAAGTTGTGCATCTTTGCAGTCACAGTCTGTTCATTGAAATATAGCGAAATATACAGTAGAATCACATTGTAAGTCATAATATGCAATACAAAGATCCATATATGAGATATAAGGTCACATTGTGCAAAATAAAGTCATAATAGATTTAGAAGTTTGGAAGTTGTGAAGAATCTAATTGTCAGTCAGATCAACAATTCATAGCCATTTTACATTTTTGTGAATTTTTGCTATGAATTCTAACAGTTTGTTTAGTTTTTACAATCTGCTTAATAGCATTCAGTGTTCTTATGATGGAAAAAGCATACAAATTTTGGGCTGGATAAACAAGAATTTGGTCTAGAGATTACTGTGGTGAACCCTAATAAAAATCATATTTATATAAAATAGCAAATGTGGCACTGCTGATACAAGTGAGATACCAAACACGCATAAACCCTTACAAGTAGTTCCCTGCCAAATGACATTAACCCAAATCCTGTCAAAGTGCAAAAACAGTAAAGACTTGTTGTTGTTGAGATAAACACTTAGATGTTCCCTCCACGGAGAATCATCAAGGCAGAACGCTATTCACTAATCTAGAAATGTGTACGCCGGTTGTCACCACGTTGGGGAAAATCCATGTATCGTGCTGCTTTGAGAGCATTGATTGTAGTTTTACAGAATCTCTTCGGGCCGTTATCATGGGACCGTTTGGGATCACAAAGAGCAGAATGAAGGGTGAAACGTCAGAGCCTGTTCCAGTCTTACAATCACCGTATTCCAGGTTCCCTGATGAGAAATCACCCATTTGAAAGAGATTGTCAGTTAGACTTTCTTGTTTAAAGGGTTTACTTGCCTGGCCCAGCTGCTTTCTTTCCAGTCAATATGGGTGAAAATGAAATATAACCTCTAGTAAGACTATACTTATTCATGTTTTGTATACAGTACATCAATATCAGTACATTTACACGCCATAACTCCATAGTATCTCATTCATTAAACTCTTTAATCTGTCCACCTCAGTTAAACCCCAAGTACCAATCCATTATCGCAGGTGTCGTTTGTCTGAGTCCATCTTTACAGTTCATCCAGCCCCTTGCACTCTTTAATTTCAGTCAATACAATTCAGCCGCTGATAAATGCACCCATTTGTATCATGCATGTTTGCTCTAATATCCTGCATCTCTGCTGCATCTCTCACTAGAAACGGGTGAATAAAATTGGTTCCAAAAAAGAGAGCAAGAGGACAAAACCCTTTACGCTCCATTCTATTCCATTTACTCTGGGGAAAAAAGATCAATTGATTGGTGCGAAGGCTCGGGTTTGGACCAGAGAAGGCACTTAGCCTGGGCGCCTAGCCGATGGTTTTGAAAGCCTTCGTAGATACGGCTTCATCTGAAGGAGCTCTGAAGGTGAGAGGCCTGTGCTTGTCAGATTAGTCGAGGGAGCATTAGCTGGATGGTAAACAGGGAGTGCATTAGCCCCCGAGGCCCAGCTCTCAGATGGGGTAGAGTCTGACCTTTCGGGAGCAGTTGAGTGGCCCCGCTGGTGACTCTAGGAGACAGGCCTCCTCAGGTGGAAGGGAATGGAGGCGGGCTGAATTATTCAGCATGGACGTGGGCTGCACTGGGGCTACTGATGTCCCCTGACACACTGTGCGAAAGCCCCTCAAACCCCCTCCCATGCACCTCAGCCCTGCCTACGCCTGTCGCTCCATGTGCGTCATGAGCAACACGGGCTGTTCAATCACACAGAAAAAAAAACAGGTGACAAGAAAACACCATTATCAGGTGCATACGGCTTGTGTGTGTGTGTGTGCATGTGCAAAATGAAAGAGTGGTTCGTGTTCAAAAGTGAAGGTGATTTGAAATATTTTTTTTTTCTTATCCTAGCTTTACATTGCAGAGACGTGGATGTGGGGTTGGGAGTGTATAATTTTTTCCAAAAAGTCAAAAAAATATTTGTTTAAGTAGTGGACATCAGCCAATCCTGTCAGCTAGGGGTTGGACTATTTGTTTTAAAGCAGTTTGATTGGAGCCTTCTGGAAAACCTGTTTGAAAACAGTAATTATGTGCATAAAAGTACCTTTCTTCATCGGTAGCTATTCAAAAAGCCACGTGAATTAATTTAATTTAATTTAATTTAATTTAATTTAATTTAATTTAATTTAATTTAATTTAATTTAATTTAATTTAAT
>JAUCNO010001835.1:0-30489 GCA_032353835.1 Enteromius viviparus | reverse complement strand
ATTGGTAATGGAATAAAATACAGGGAAGATATTTGTGTTTCAGTTCATAATATGAACAGCTGTTCACTCTGACTTTAGCCTGTAGAAGTTCTGTTTAGAACAGGATGTGATCTGTTCTGACACACAGTGTGAAAGCATTTGAAAATTTGACTATAAAATGATATTGTTTTGTTCTTGGTTGAGCTTGTGTGTAAAAGAAGTTCAAGCATTTTAAATTTGTGTAAACTGTATGCATTTTGTATCTAAGCAACAAAAAAATCTGTTAATTGTATAGCCTACAAAAACTGATGTTGTGCTAACTGTGTTAAGAGTTTAGGAAACTTCTTAAATGTATTGAAAAAACTGTCATAGCAATGTAAAACACTGTATAACATAAAGAAAAGTTGAAAACATATTCTGGATGATCAGGTCATTAACCTTTTTCCAGAAAGACTGGACATAAGAACATTTCCAAAAGAAATGAGTCACTGTTTCAGAAGAAAAATGACTAAATGAACAAGATGCATCAATGTCACTCTTGAATTTTTGCAAAAACTGCTTAACAGGATAAAATCTGTGTAATATTTTCCAAGTAATTTCCTTAACTTTATTTGTTTAATAAAATGAATCGTACCATTATATGAAAGAAGGAAAGGGAGCGCATGTTTTAAAGATGGCGAGTGTAGTGGTACAGGCCAGATACACAGAGAGAGACAGAGAGAGTCTTCTCAAAAACTGGACAAATAATTACAGAGAGGAGAAACCACATCAGCCCGTCCAAGCTGAGGCTCATATGATTCTTAATGCACTAAAGACATAAGTGTTTTGTTATATATGTTTATTATATATATTAAGACTTTTCCCTTTATTTAGGCTATTTGTTTTGTTTGCTGTGGTTTTGTTCAATTGTTCAATTAAAGTTTTAATTAAAATATTAAATAAGAGTAACTGTGTATTTTTTAATAAACAATAAGAATTTAAAAAGTTGCTTATCAATACACAAAACATTCACAATTGATAAATTGGGCTAAAAGAGAAGGCTCTGAGTGATGCTAAATAAAGAGTCATTTGGGAGCCGTAAGAGCCGGCTCTTTTAAGGTAGCCGAGCCAAAAGAGCCGAATCTTTGAAAAGAGCCGAAATGCCCATCACTACAGGACCCAGTGGCTGTCACAAACACAAGAAGAATATCAAAGCCCATACAGTAGTAACTACATTCAGTTTTCAGTACAGCACTGCCATCTTGTGGTAAAAGCAATGTAATTGTTTTTTTTATTATTTTGGGTCACTTCCTCAGTTGAGTTTTAGGGTCGTTATAGAGAGAACAACATTGCAATTTTAACATGTGGGCTTTCGTCTTATATTTAATCTGCATGGAAGGTAAGATAACACATTATATGCATACTTTAGTTGTGTTGTGAGGTTAAGCGGATTACATTGTATTTACTATCCTCAATACAAAATTTGAAATTTATCCTCAATTTTAAACTGTGTCTGACATTGGCAATTGCGATTCATTTGTTAATTGAGTTAATCTAAGCATGTCTCCATGATGATATATCCCTGGGACAACATTGTGATTAACCAATCACATTTGAAGAAACAGTTTACAGTTGTTGTACATCATCAGTCATGATTTTAGGCATTACTCATGGTTAGGTTTAGGTGTAGAGATATGGTCAAGATTATGTTTTTGCATTAAAATGTTGTTCAACAAAATATGTGTATAGGGACACATCATACTTGGCAAAATCAGTATGTGCAATATATACTTTCACAGAGAAGAGAGTGTTCTTGAAAAAATGAAGCTGAATATGTGGCTTGATCAGTAAGGGCCAAATCACTCCGCACAGACAAATGTTGGATCAGTGTGTTACCCTGTCAGATGTTGGTTGGAGTTGGTTAGAGTTTGTTTTCATTTAAATTACAACAACTACGGCTTCACCAACAGCCCCTTTTGTTTAATTCACAGTCTTTTCGTGTAAATAATGACACACAAATACATTAATAAGAGTAAAATTTGGATTGTGCATGTAGGATCATCCATTTTTTTCCCAGTCAGTGTCGGTTGGTGCGTGTGAACGTGATGCCAAGCTGAATTTGTTTATGTGTTAAACTAAAAGAGTGCCACATTTTCATTTCGGCTATTAGTTTCACTTTCAAGATAAAGACTTCTGTCCTTTTATGCAGCATTGTCTGAAACCACAAAAACTCCCTTCATCTCTCTTTTGATTATTTTCTTTTAAACCCGCTAGTGTCGCCTTATCATCGTCTAATCAGTTGTTAGTTGGTCAGGCAATCTTGACTTTTAGCCATTATACCACAGTTCAAGCTTCAATCTGATTAGTACAACTTATATGAAGTAAACTCTACATTCTTCTTCTCTGAAGGATGTTGCATATGGTTGCACTTCCACCACAACACATAACACACACACTTCAATGACTGTAACAGTGAGTGAATTAGTTCCTATCATCAAACAACAGCTGACTAATACTGATAAAAAAAAACAGTATACAGTATAAATGTCATTTGCAAAGGTCTGTTAGAAAAATAATAATCCTATACTATGAATTGCATAATTCATGCATGCTGCAAATAGATCTTGGGAGATTTCAGCAAATCCAGCACGGTTCAGACAACCATGCACTGCAATATCTGTGATTCAAAGGTCGTGCAAGATTAATGTTTTGTATTTATAAAATAATATATGCATTAAAATAAAAGTGACATATAGACTATATTAACCACAGGTTAGTTTGGTTTTGGTCAGCCACATGTGGTGAAAGGCTGGTTGCCCAGAACATCAAACCATTGAAATTTATACCATATTGGTCATTTGTTTACCTGTTGTTTCAGTGGCTGAAGAAGTTAATGGCGCTGAAACAGTTAAAGTGATGGAGGGAGATGTTCTCAATCTACATCCTGGACTGGAAGATCTAAAGGGAGAGGCTGAGATAATGTGGACGTTTAAAAGTGGCAGAGAAAGCACTCGTGTCGCACAGATGCACAAAGGGAAAATTTACTCTTATTATGACAGGAGATTCATAGGCAGAGTGCTATTAGACCAAAACACTGGAATTTTAACCATCATAGACATCAGGACTAATGAATCTGGACTGTATGAAGCTTTAATCATTACTAATGCACTCATCACAGAACAGAGATATGATGTTTATGTTTATGGTAAGTTATGGTTACAGCCTCTATTGAAAAATAACATGGAAATCATATGATAAAAATTTAATTTGTTACCATTTGATTATTGCACTGCAATACTGGCATCTTTAATTAAGTGAAATGTGGCTTGAAGTTGATGTTCATGTTTGCCTTTGTCCTGAAGCATCTGTCTCTGTACCAGTCATCAGCAGCAGCTCATCTGTTCGTGTTCAACAATCTACAGGTCTGTCTTTATGAACTTTATGAACTTCTGTGGACTTCTGTAGTTTACAATTCTGACTTTTTCTCTAAATTACAATTTTATAATTAAGCCTTTTTCCCCTTAGAATTGTGATTTATAACTTGCAATGGTATCTCCCAACTAGAGTCTCACAATTCTGACTTCCACCCAAGAATTCGAAGTTTACATTTAATTGTGATCACATCTAATACGTTTTTTTTTTATTGTGAGGCAAGTCAGAAGTGAGATTTAAATAGACAATTCTGAAAAAAGAGATTTAAAGTTAGAAAAGTCTCATAAAATACGTAGCTCTGTGCACATTTTGTGTGCTCATGGTGTCAAACTCAATTCCCGGAGGGCTGAAGCCCTGCAGAGTTTAGATGCAACCCTAACTAAACGCACCTAATCCAACTAATCAAGTCCTTCAAAACTGTATTATGTGTGTAAGAGCAGGGTTGGAACTAAACTCTGCAGGACTCGAAACCCTCCAGGAACTAAGTTTGACACCCCTGCTCTAAATCCCGATAGGGTTAACAAATGCAAAACTCGATGAAAAGGCATTTGTTAATGCAACTGTGCCATTTCAACTTCCTTTTACACAGGATTGAACCAGAGCTCCTCGTCTCTACTCCGTGAGCTACTGAACAAACCTACCGTCTATGAAAACACATATGAAGCTGGATATGTGTGATGCTAATGTTCAAAAGCATCTCCCAGCATATTAATATTGTTTTAAAGTAATTGTGAGAAATTACGCTTTACTAATCAAAACTCTAAATTTGTGTGAAAAAAGATTAGACTGACTGCCTCTAGTGTTCATTTTCATTTGAAAACTGCAGTGATATGTCTTCTTTATTCCATAGCCGGCGTTTGGAGAGGTGGTCGACCTCGTAGCCAATACGCTTCTGTTGGTGCCGCTGGATTCTGTGCTTCATTTATCAAACGCTTCCATGCTAGTCGATCAGTTGCGACAGTTCTTGCTTCAGTTGTTGTAAGTCTTAGGTTTCTTAGATCGTTCTCTATGTGTTGTTTTATCTTCCAGTCGCAAGGGCGTTTTTTTCATAGAAGTTAATGTGGTAGTCGATTGTTGTCCATCCTACAGACATGGCCGAACCAACTTAATCTGTGTTTTTGAATTTCCTCCTCGATCGGTCCCTGTTGATTACACCTTTCTCTGAGGTTCTTGTTTCTGAGGCGGTCATGGAGTGAGACATGGAGAATCTGTCTCATGCATTGCGTTGCTTGAGCAGCGTCCATGTTTCCGATCCATATAGAAGAATTGGGACGATCAGCGTCCGATATAGGCGTATTTTGGTCAAGAGTCAAGAGTTTTTTATTTGTCACGTACACAATTATACATGGTATAACCAGCAGTGAAATGTAGGTCAGGTCCACTCCAAGGACAGTGCAATTATATAATAAGAATATAATAAAAATATTAAATATGTAAAATATAATAAAAATAAAATGTATTAATAAGAATAAAATAAAAAATAAAATATATTATATTATAGATATTTAGTATTTATACATTTAGTATGGCTGAAATAGTGTTATATTTTATAGTCTGTATTGATAAATTAATTCTTTATTCATTTATTAATAAGTGGTTTAAATTTATTTAGGAAGTAAATTAAATGGTATTTTTCAATTAAAAATATTTTGTATTTCTGATTTTTCCCATTTTGATTTTAATTTGTTTAAGTTTTGTTAATTTTGAGTGTTTTGTCATTTCTGTAATCATGTTATTTTATTTATGTTTATAATTTTTTTATCTATATTAGTACATTAACTATTATTAAAATTATTAAAAAATAGTTTATTATTATTATTATTATTATAATGGTTTTAGTTTTATAACTAGAATAGCTTTTTTATGTCATGACTAGCTCCTAAATTGGTTATATAATTATATAACACCACTTTATGAGGTATCAATGCTTTTTCTCAAAAGGTGTTATGTGTATTATTTAAAAAGTAAAAACTAAAGAGACCCACAAATTTGATATTAAGTTTCACAGAGGCTTTTTAATAAATAAATAAATAATACATACATCTATAAAGTATTTCTTCATGTGCTCCATCATCTAAAGCTGTACCTGAAGCAGGGTACATTTTGTCAAATAAAAGAGTGGAACAGCTTTAAAAGATCAAGCGCACATGAGGGGCTTCACACTACACACTCTATATGAAACAGATTGACACCCTATCAAAGGCTCGAAATGAGTGACAGATTCTCTTGACAACAGTCAGCGGTCTCCATTTAAAAAGTAAAGCGTGGCAGGAACTTGTCTTCTGTGCCGTGGTTGTGGCCTCTCGCTCGTACATCACCAGGCATCAACAATATTGACTCCCCGGTTGGAGATTAACGCCTCTGCCTGTTATTTTGTTAAAGGATCAGCTTCTTTCATGTCCTTACCTAAATATAACTGCGGTCCACTGTGGACTGCCTTCACACTCCTGCTGGTATTTATTTTATGAGCACTGGCGGGACCAGCAATGCTCTGGTCTGTCCATCCCAGGCTTTGCGGGATTATCCAACAAATTTGTGTTTTATAACAGCTGTGTGTTAGAAGACACTTGGGGGCTAAATATGGATGTGGCTTCTTCTCTTTGTAAGGCCTGACCACTTTTTATTTTGTTTAGTATGTCTGATGATTGGAAATACCTTGCTTTGGTCGGGTTAGTATTTGCTTGAATCTATTGCACTATGATGTTCTTCTGTGACTGGAGTATATTTTGAAATATGTTTATATATTTAGGAAACATTTTCTAATTGTGGCTTATTTTCATTTTGTTTACTTTTTTGTGTATTGGTTTGTTTGATCTTTTCTGTATGTGTTGCCCACATCACAATAGTATGGAAAAGTGGGCCACACACACATAGAGATAAACATTCCCTTGTGAGGGTCAGTCCTGAGGAATGAGGCAATGTGTGCTGCTGCTCTAAGTCCCATTGCTTTAAAGTGACATGAATATGCTATGCTGCGAGTGATCGATCTATTTATTACCCTATTTATGTAAAGCCAGGCAAACATGTGTTGACAGCAGACTTCTGCTGCCTGAAATACCATCACCATCACTCACTCTTTTATCACCTTTTCTTTTCTCCTTCCATCTTTTGTTTTAAGATCTTGTAGCTGCTGCTTCTTTTCACACAACCTGTGATGCTGTAGAAAATGATATTCTGGACTAAGTACTATATCTATATATAAGTACATTTACTGTTAAACTGAGAGAGTGAACCAGAACAGTGAGTATCAAAGTTATTCATTTTTAATTTTAAAATGTTGTTTATTTATTATTTCTAAGTTGTATTAATTAATCTATTTGTATTTTAGCCTTTGTTATTTAATTGTTTGATCATTTATTTATTTTTTATTTGTTTAATTTATATATTTTTATTTTGATGTGTGATCAATACACATTCAGTAAACTTAACTCTTAACTCTTTTAAAAAAATAACAAACAAACCTCTCTGCTATATGATTAGTCAAGCTGAACTACATTATGTTGAAATGTCCTGCATAGAGTTTGACTGAATTCCTCTGTACAACACTGACTTGTGCCCAGCTGTATGTCTGCCAGCTGTCGGAGTGGAGTATTTGGCTCTTAATCTACTGTCAGCAGGTATTACATCCCTGTCATTTCAAATATAACATGCAACTACTGTTTGGACTGCCCTTTTTGATATTGTGCATATCCCTGTGGATCCCACATCAGTGCTATTAATCCCAGAGGGGTTTCCTTAATACCTCTATACACTTCTGAGACATTTTTAGACAAGAGCATGTCTCCTTTGAAAGCCCCTCCTCGGCAAGCTGCAAGCGCTTCTTTCTAGGACGAAAACATGAAGAGCTTTGGGTCATGTTATCGGGATGGATGCCAAGGCCTTACAGAGGGCTTCTCGGGGCAATCCGTGTTACAAGCTTGGGTGTTAACCCACTCGAGAGGCTTTATCTGCCGTATGTCATGTTCACCCAAGCCTCTGGATCCAGTTCTCCATCCCCCTGCTCACACACCATCCCACTGCCCACAGTCTTCCCAGGACAGATCAACTCTCGCTCGCCGTCCACCTCCAGTGATCAGATTTATCTCAAGCTCTGAAGTGGAGGACATATTTGTTCAGAGCTTTCCCACAGCAGCCCAAAGAGGAAAGACATGAGGTAGAAGGACCTGAAGGTTCATAGAAACCAGACATACTTCCTCTTGAAAAAAAAGTTGCCCCCACCTGAATAGACAGGGCTATCAAGTTTTTGATCTAAATTGCTTTATATATATATTAAAAGTGTATTTTTATGTAATGTATTGTATTATATTATATTATTATTATATACTATATTCTGATATGTGTGTATATATATATATATATATATAAATATACAATAGATGCATATGTTCATATATGTATGTATTGTTTGTGTGTGCACCGGAATGTAATTTTAATTTAATTTTAAATTTATATATTAAATTTATTCCATTGTTGGGGAAAAACATTTACTCACTACTCCATGATCTTTCAGAAATCATCTGAATATGTTCATTTGCTGCTTAAGAGACATTTCTTATTATTATTTTGACTCTAACTGTTGTGTTACTTAATTTTTGAACACCACAATACTTTTTTCAGTATTTGAAAAGTTCAAAAGAACAGCATTTATTTAAAATAGAAATATTTTGTGCAACTTTTTAAATGTCTTTATGACACAATTTAATGCATCCTTGCTGAGAAAAAAAAATCTGAATCTAAACAAACTGAAAGAAAAGAAAGAAAATGAAAAACGTTGTAATTCAAAACTTTTCAATCAGTAATTAGGAAGCTATTCTTCACCCTGCCGGTGGAAATTAATATTAGCTGGTCCAATCCCAACACCAGGATGCTGGAAGATAATGTGAAACAAGGGTGGACATTTCAGCAAGACAATGACCCCAAATACAACCAAGTAACTCTCAACTGGTTTCAGAGAAAGAAAATAAACCTGCAAGAATGTCTCAACCAATCACCTGGCTTGAAAACAAGAACTAAAGGTCAGAGTTCATAGAAGAGTCCATAGAGCCTTGAAGATTTGAAGACTGTTGAAGAATGGGCCGTAATCACACTGACCAATGCATGCAACTACTTCTACATGAGATGTCTTATAGCTGTCATTACCAACAAAGTATTAAATACATTTCAGTAGTGCATACCTTTCCCTGCCCCCTTCTATTTTATTACACACAACCTAATTTGTGAACTTATTTGTTTTGTTTCATTTAATATGTATGGATTACTTCGATTGTTATAAACATTTGGTGAAAATGTCATGTCAACAGCATCTTTAGACATACATTTACCGTATGTCTGTGTGTCAATACTCATTCTACTGTACCTGCTGTATCAAAATTCCATGTTACTGTTTTCACTTCATGCATCCCTGCGAAGTAAAATGATTATTTTCTTTAAAAACTAAAACATGAGAGGAGGCGTTTGAACACACTTTTTTTACTCCCTCCCTCCTCTATTCTCCCCCCAACCTCCATCACCCCCCTAAAAACACACACATACTGTACAATCCCCCTAAAAAGGACAGAAAAAAACACCTCTACAAGAAAGGAGCAAGAAAACATCACATTGTCACTTTCCCTGAACAATTCCAAGAAGTCCATTATCCCAGAATTCATCTTTCCATATGCTTTTGGGAAAGCAACCTTTTCGTCTGCTTATTTTGGAAGGAATTTCTACTCTTATGATTTTCGCCAGCCAAAATACCTGATAGATGCTGTACTGTAATTCACGACTGAAATTAATGTGAGTAGTTCTCCTTTATTTTTTTTATGTATATGTGTGCATATATAAAACTGAAATGCCAAAAATAATACCTGACAGCCTGAAATAAGCAACTTCTCCAGCTGAGAGAAGAAGTCCTAATTGAAGTTGTCAGGTGGAGGGACAGAGGGGTCATTCCTCGCCATCCTCCCCTCTTCTCAGTGAGGATTAGGAGCTGTCAGTGCCCCGCGGACCCTCCCTCTCCCCGCAGCACTGGTTCATAAGGTTACAGTATATGACAGCGTACAGTTAGACTTGGTTCAGTCATCCAGCGTTGGTTTGTTTATAGTGGATTACAAAGAGGGATGCAGGGGTTAAGCCTATAGCAGGCTAAGAGCAGAGGAGATATTTTAATATGTTGGTCAGATGCACGTGTGTGTTTCGACGGTCGGCGACTGGCAGCCTCGCTAACTGTGTTTGTCTCTTTGCAAGCCTTTGACTGACAGGTAGTGAGATTTGCCTGAGCGCTTTTGCATGAGAGCCAACAAGGGAAAGTGAACACGGCAGATTAGCTGGGATTATGTTGTCAGAGGGAGGGTTGACGGACAAACTACAGAGGAATAAATTGGAAATCTGTTTGAGGAGTATACCGCCCCCTCCTTTCTTGCTCCCTCTCCCATCCCGTTCGAAATGACAAGAGGAAAATCATGAATAATTTATAAACAAGCCTGGCACGTTACCTACGCATCTTTGCCTAGCCATGTGTCCGTATTTATACTAGTTGTCTCTCGTTTGCACTTCCGGCCCTGTTGGCTGGCTAATGTTATTTATTTAACGTCGTTGAGATAAAGATGAAGGTAAGGCTCGGCCTGATGGATCTCATTTTCCGCTGCCCTTACTACTCCTCGCATTAACTTCCGTTTTGTAATTTATAGGAGCATACAGTCTGCCAAGGTGTTGTGTTGTATCTTTGGCAAATTTTTGATGCATGTAAATAGGGTTTAAGTGACTTTCACTGTGCTTCCTTATAATTAGTTTTAATTTACACCATGCTACATCTTGTTATAAGTTGGGCTTCTGCTTCAGTTTAGTCGCTACACTCAAGAGCTGTCTGTTTGTTGACTTTAAAGGTCAAAGGAAGTAAACTATGCCTGTGAATATTTATAATAAATACTCATCTGACATGGTTTTTATGCATATTTGAATTTATGCCAACGGATCTCCTCATAGAGGTTATACTGGACTGTAAGTATTCACTGTGTCAGCTTATTTTATGTTCTGATTTGTAGCTTTTTTAGATTTGTTTTCTTTACAAAAATAGAGTCCCTGTTAAATTCAGTATTTTGAGTCTGTTAAATCCTTTCCTTTCAACTGTTGTTTAAACCCGAATCTAGCAAACAGGTTTATCTGTATGTTTTCATGCAAACGTAATATCAATAATAACAACAACACCAGCACTAACAATCATTTCACATTATCGTTCTCCTCAGGGCACAGATCTTAATTAGAATCGTTGAGTAATTTTCAAATGCACGGCACACAATATTAATGAGTTGACTGCATTCTGCAGGAGGTTGGAGCATTAAGGATGCATGTCTGTACGTTAAACATATGAATATGCATTGGCGTAACAAATCTGCTCTCCGAATTTGCAATGAGCCAGTTCTGTGCTCTGAATAATAAAACTTAAAAAGATTGAATTGTATGTCAATTTACTGCTAGTGCATATTCAGAATTAAACCAGGTGTAATTATTTTGGAATGATAAATGGGCTCTATATCACCAGGTACAGATCATCTATAGCAGAATATATTCATGCATAATGAGAGAGATTAATCTTATGTTATGTATATATATATATATATATATATATATATATATATATATATATATTCTGTTTAATTTTATTTTTATAGACAAAAAGGTTTTCCACTTCGTTTGAAATCAGTTTTCCAGATATGTAATTTATTTATTTTGAGTATTTAACTTTTTTTACAGAGCATAAAAAATGGTGGCGGGTAGATGAAGTGAGTTTACAGCAATGGGACTTTTAATTTTCATTCTTGCCATCATACATTGTGTTTACATTGCATGTATGACAGTGTGAGTGATATTTCTGTATATGTTTTCCTCTTTGGCTGAGGATGTTTTAAAAGAATGTCTTGTCCTCCAGGGAACTTAATATCAGCATTTGAGCAATTTCTCCAAACCTCTCCTGTTCCTCTGTCCACACACACACACACACACACACGTTGCCGTCTCTGTGTCTGTAAAAACACTGACGTTGACCCTGCTGCTTCCTGCTGCAGTATGTGCCGTCTGCTTCTGCACTTTCACATTTCTCTCTACGAATCACACACACACATACAGTACATATAACGGTTACTCAAGTTACTCTCATAACTTCCCAGTGAGACGTAGACGGTAATGTGTAATGTTGTCCAGTCAAAGAGGAAATTTGATGAAGTGGTAGGAACAATTTCAAAGAAGGGTGTGACAGACTCCCTCTTTCTCGTTTTATCATGCACCTTTTCAGTTTTTTGATAGGGAGATGACATTTTAAGTAAGGTTTTAATCAAATATAACAACAAGTTTGAGATTGAATTGCAGAACACTTTTGCTGCTAGGTGGAATATGGGTAAGGTTAGGGCCAGGTTTGGTGGTATGGGTGGGTTTAAGGGTGATTTAAGGTGCAAGGGATGGGTCAACAGTGTAATTGTAATTATGTAATTAATCACAGATGTAATTCTATATACTGTAGGTATTTTATAAGTGCAATGTAAAACATGTATGTACACAGTAAGTGCATTGTGTCAAATGATTGATTTAAATCGAAGTACATAATTTAGTCCTATTAATATATAGTGGGACCCAGTGTTTTAATAGAATGTTGGCTTTGAAATATTTTATTTCTTTATATATATTATAAATCAATTAATAACTTTATTCAGCAAGGATGCTTTAAATTGTATTAAATATATTTATATTGTATTAACTAAACTTGTATTTGAATGATGTCTGTGACACCGAAGGCTAGAGTAATGGCTGCTTCACAGAAATAAATTACATTTTTAAATGTTTTAAAATAAAAAATTGTTATTTAATTCTAATAAATTAAAAAAATTAATTCTAATAAATTAAAAAATTCTAATATTTCACAATCAGCCAAATGCAGCCTTGGTCAGCATGACTAAAAAATATGCATCTAAAATATATGAATAAGTCTCCCAAACTTTTAAAATGTAGTGTAAGTTTAAATGTAAAAAAAATCATATTAAAATTATACATTTTTGCACCGATTTTTTAGTTGATCTTTTTTTGGCAATTTATGTACACAAAAAAACTTTTTTGATCATGTGTTTTTTTCACCTAGGGACAGCAGACACGTGTTGGGGTAGCATAAGGTCTTTATCCTGTCAGATCAACCCTCTCCCAGCATTCCTCAAGTCATGACCCTAGCTGCTTTCGAGTATGCGGGGATCAGTAAGGACCAAACAGCACAGATCTTTCCTCCCCTTCCCTCCTTCATATCTCCCCAACATGCCTTCTTATCTTTTTCAGTGCTCCTCACCTTTTTGTAACCTGCCCCTTTCCCTCAGATTCTCCACTCATGACTGTAGCGTGCGACCGGCCCACTGGCCCAAGTTTGACTCGGGCATGAACTTTTCTGGAATAACAAAGATCCCTGTCCCCTCCTCCACACATCAGCATGAGAGAAGGAAAAGCAAGCCCCTCTGTCCTTCTATCTATAGTGTCCTTACAGACCGAAGCTGGTGGTTGTTTGTTTCTGCCCTCAAACCCGGCAAATCTCCATTACTTCTGTTTTAATAAGCACGATGACGCAGATAATCTTTGTTATTATTATTGTTACTTTTCATTACTTTAATTCATTTCTCCCTGCGGGGCTAAGGCTAGTAATGAGATCCAGACGGAACTAAAGCTTACTTTTTCTCTCTCTCATTCCTACGTCTCTCTCTTGCTGGCTTGCACCAGAAAAGGTTAACACTGCCACCTGCAGTGACCACTTGATCCGTTGCCACAAAACAACCACTACTGAAAACGATCCTTCATCAGAACTAAGCAATGAGACAGTTTAAGAAAAAAGACATTAATGCTGAGTGACGTATGTTTGTCTTATTATTTTGTCTTCCAAAGGCAACCACAGCAGAATGGTTACATCTCTATGAAAGTGTTTGGAATAATCTGAACAGTTGAATGAAGGATTCGGTGATCAAACATTCTTTCATCCTGAATGAACTGGGTTTTTAATCAAATCAAACTAATGATTCAGTCACACATTGTCTCTGTGGAAACAGTCACTAAAAAGCCTATGTGATTGAAAGGCGCTTCACATCACTTGGACATTAATTCCATCCATGTTGTCAAATCATTTCACAATCATAAAGTTGAACCATTTGCCTATATGTTTTAGATTGTACATTTTTATGTTTAAGCCCACACTTATTTATTTATTTATATAAGAATTTGAGCTTTTAGACTACTTATAAACAAATATATTTATAAATTTAATCTATTGGTTAAATAAATAATTCAGTGACTCAACCCTGTTTAATTCCAGAATAAATCAGTGCTTTGAAATGATTGGTTGAGTGAATGATTCAATGACTCGCTTATAAAAAGTATAGCAAACAAGCAAGCGGAGTTGTAATAGTGAAAGACCCAGCATGGAACAGCCAATCAAAATTCAGTTATAACTAATCAGAATTATCCCAGTCATGCATATATTTTCATAAGTGATGTACAATATAAATGGATTTTTAAGGAGCAATAAATCCTGTTTGAAAACACACTTCTCCCTTTCTCTCTGTGTTTATGTGGTAACTAATGTAAACTGGCACCACTAGGTATGTCACAGTGGATCTATTCCATCCAATTAATGATGAAGGCTTGACAAACTCGTCCGCAGATCCTCAAGCTCTTCACAAAAGTGGCTGAAAAGAGCTAATCACTCCCATTACTGTTTATCCCCTCTCTTAATCACCTTTGGCAAGACGCTAACAAATATTATCCCATTTTGCTAAATCCACTCTGCATGGCTACACTACCCACTTATGGCAGCTCCTGAGTTTACCTCGGGATTTAACAGGCTTGGGTGTGAGTGGCGGCGAGGCTGAGAGCACTAATCTACACGCCAAATTTAGGATTAGCCTGTTGAGCCAGGTGACCTCTGGGGCCCGTCTCTGATTGGCCACATTGGAGGAAGGGCTGTGGATTGATTGGCTGTGTAAAGTGCTTATTGTTTTCAGCGTTAGATTGCGTAGGTGCGTTTTTAATTTATTTATTAGAAGTCAAAGGTCAAACCATCTTTCTCGACCCTAGTTTATTATGTGGCAGCTGATTAAGGGGGCACTATTTTGATTCCCTTCAAATGCTAAAGTGACAAAAGTATGGTATGTAAGCAGACTGTAGTTATTTTTGAACACCACCTCACCACCCCCGAGTTTTAATTTGTGGTTCTTGCTTCCATCTAAGTAGCTTTTTTGCTGATAACCTTTACATATTTTACACATTTCATTGAAAAACTACTTGTAAAAGACAAGCCCGAGTCATACTCTGTCAAACATGAGCACAAGCATCTGTAGAGTTGTCAGAGGATGATTTCTAATTTCTTTGCTGATAACAAGCATTTAAAGGATTAAGTGGCATTCAGAGCAAAGATGAAACCCTCACCCTTACTCAATTTCTTCCTTTATCTTTCTTTCCTGGTCTCTGTTTGTGTATGTAGAATCTTAAAATGCAGTTCATTATGTGGCTGCATGCTTTTGACCTAAAAGTAATCCTACGTGATTGGAAGTGAAAAGTGGTGAAGACGGGAATAATTTAGACATTAATGAATTCTCCATGTTGCCAAATAATGATTAAGTTAACGGATTTACTTGTTACAATACTAATGTAATACAATGCACTGTAATGTTTCCACACTTTTTATTTATTTTATTAAACCACACTTATTCTTATATATATAATTTTATATTATAATATAATTTTGTACATTTAAATATTGGAAAAAATTAAGCTATTATTATTGTTTTTATTATTTTTATTATTATTATTATTCATTTGGCATTCAACTTCAAATAAAATTAAATTCTATTTTTTAAAGACTTGTTTGTCTGTTTGTTTTTATTAATTCTCTCTGTAGTATATTTTAATTTATATAAAGAATTGCGCTATTGTCTTGGGACAGTGGTACATAGATACATTTTTGTTTAACTCTGATGTGCAGATTTTGCCATTTTCAAATGCTGTTTTTTAAACAAAACTAAAGCAGGTACAATTGTGTGAAATAACATTTATTTTCTAGAGTATTTAATGTCATCTTATGTTTTCACACATTTTCTTCCTCATGCTCAATCAATTTAAGATCAGCTTAACAAATGCTAAAACAGCTGAAATAATGTCATCGTTAAGGTAACCCATTACTGCATCCTAACGATCCAATAAAGAACCAGATATCTGATGCCAGTGTTGGCTCGGATCCTGAAGTATCTGGGAGACAGGTTGCTTTCCCATCCTCCCCCATCCTGAGTTGTAATGAACGAGCTGTCTTACCCAAACAAACAGGCTCTCTGGAGAGACATCACAGCTACCTCTCTAATCCAGGAAGTTGCTCTTATCACAACACAAATGGAGTGAAGTTGAGAATAGGCCTATACAGTATGTAAAGCCCTTTTATGAATGTATAAGATATGGCAGATCAAGTAAAGAAATCTGGGAGTGAAAGAACCTGTCATATGTGATTATGGTAAAAAGATATGCTTCATGGATGTGTATTAGGGCCAACTAATAATATTAGTTTGTTTTTATTGCTCTTTTTATAGCTTATTATGTTGAAAGTAAGTAAAACGGTGCCCGCAGTATATATTTGGACCACATTTTGGAAACAAATACATTTGGAGGAGTGGAGGGATTTATTTTTATTTTTTTTCAGGAAAAGTATTAAATAAAAAGAATATGCTTGATAAAATTTATATGCTTTTCATTATACTTTTTGTAATTAATATGCAGTATCTTAAATTACATGAATGACATTTTGAGGCAGCAGTGGAAAAAAAAAACATGAAGGAAATCAGCACAAGCACAAAAACTGTGAAAGAGGGATTTGGCAGGAAAAAGAGTTATTTGTGTGGCCGTCCTGATGTTTGGCGCCGTTCATTAGACAACTTTATGGAGAGCTAAAAGCTGCTTCCAACATTTGGCCCTCTCCCACACAGACTGCCTTCCGTGTCAGGCACTGCACACACAAACACACATTAGACTTGTAGTCACACATTCAATAAGCCAGGTCATTCTTGACATAGAGTTTGTTTCGCGGGGTGGGTCAAGAGAAGTCGGCCATAAATATAAATATGCACATTAAAAGCCAAGGATATCAGCAGCGCACCACAGTGAAGATATCGTTCTGGATTTACAGGTGTGTGTGAAATAGCAGCGATTTCATGATATGATCTAAACAGTGTCATATTATTACAAATGGCTTGGCTACTCCTTCTCTTAAAGTGCATAAATTATATTAAGGTCATGTATTGCGTTTACTGTACACAAAGGAAAAGCACAATAATTCTGTCTATGAAACTTAGCTTACTGAATCTAGATTTTCACTTTCGGAAAAAAAAGGTTGAAAATTGTGTAAATTAATCTCTTGATTTTATATATATATAAAATGTGTGTGTGTATGTGTGTGTATGTATGTTTGTATGTATTGTGTATATTTATTATGTATATATAGGAAGAACATAAATTACAAATTAAAATACATAAATTAATAAATGTAAATATTAATTATAAATTAAATTATAAATATAAATATTATATATATATATATATTCTAAATATATACTGTATATCTGTGTATTTGTATATCCATAAATATGCACAGTATTCACAAACAACAACTTTTATTTTGGATGCAAGTAAACATGATTTATCGTTTGAAAGAACTAATAAAGGCTGAACATGTAAATCATCTGCAAAACCTTCTTTTTTTTTTAGAATCATAACAAGAAGCAGATTTTGTGAATATATACTTGCTGCCATGTACTACTAGAATCAACACCTGTACAATGCTTTTTGGACCTAAACCAAGTTGCACCAGATTGCATCCATAATTCTTTGCTGTCTGTTTAATGCAGCAATACTGTGTCCATAGCTCACACATACCTTCTTAAGTAAAACAAACTTTTTATATGAAAATAATTATATTTTTTGTTATTAGGTTTTATATTAAATAAATCTTATACCATACATCAAAATTTTATAAAAACAATTGAGACTTGAGTATTTTTTTCTATGCTTTTGCAATGTAAAAAAAAAAAATATATATATATATATATATATATACATTTACTTGCTGTGTCAGTTTTATTATAAGGTTGATATTTAATTGGAAAGGAGCTTATATTAAGGGCTAAATTAAAATAAAATGTTATTATATGTCACTATTTATTTGTTTAACTTTACTTTTGTTGTTATGATTAAGATGTAAGTTTATATTGTGTCGCTGCTGCACTTGTCCTTGGTGGATAAACCATAGACCACAACCAAGGAGTTTGTGTGGCTTAAAACAGCTGTGTTTTTACAACCCCTGAAAGGTTACATAGCACAACCTTTTTTTCTCATATATTCACAAACTACACCTGTCTTTTCCATCTCCGTGTATAATGCAGCATGTGTGTAAGGAAGAGGGGGAGAAAGAGCTGTCAAATTGAATATCCCAACCTACAGTAATTCCTTTGTTCCGTTTCTCACTCGTCTCAGTGAGCGTGAAAAGAAAATCAGAGTGAAGGACTAGACTCCAAGAACCGAAACTCTCGGAGTTTCATATTCAAATCCCAAACATTTGTGGGAAAATTCTCTGCAAGTTAGCCGAACTTTACTTTTCTGGTTTTCTCGCCACTTTTAAGCTCTAAAACTTGACGGTTTGCCCTGCCTGCCTCATTACAGACATTTTGACCCCCTGTTGGGAACGAAACAATGCCCCCTGTTGGCACGGTTCTAGTGGGGATTAGGACATCTCCCAGGATCAGCTGGGTCCCGCTCTGTCCCAAAAGAGGTAAAACAAATATTAATCAGCAATAGCTCTGTCGCTCACAATGCGCACGGAGCCATAAGAGGATGGAAGGAGTTAGGAATCAGATGTTGTGGGAACAGGGGGAGTAAAGACACCCCTGTTTGTGTGCGCGTGCATGTGTATGTGCAGGAACAGCAGTTTACTATGGGACAGGAATGTTTGCCGTTCTCCCTGCCATCCTTAGGTTGGCAGAGGTCTGTGCCCGCACCATGTGTGCCAGTGTCAGCCAGCACCGCCTGCCCCGCCTCCACCTGCTCTTTCGGGCAAAGCTACCACGGCGCCATCTGGTGCCCGGTGCCGCCATGCCATGTTTAATCAGCGCATATGAGCAAACAGAACGAGCAGGCTGAGCCAGGTGGCAGAGCCGGCTGCCCGTTTGACTGGGGGCCTGGGCGGCCAAGCCCGGCAGGGGCATCAAAGCCGGCCCGGGATTTACGGAGTAACCAGCCCCTAATCCACCCCCTTATTGGCTCCATTCATATTGAAATGTGTGATCAGAGGAAAGAGGGAGAGCCTGGTCTGGCCGGAGAACGGGCCGGCACAGCTGCAGGGATAAAGTTCCACCATGAGAGCAGCACTTTATTAGACAGCTAAGGCCTCATTGATTGGATTAGAGATTGGGGGGTCATGTGTGGCAGTCTGTGTGTATATGTGGGGGGCTGGGTGGTTCAAGGAAATGTCATTTTCCACATCTCTTTTCTTCGAGTGCGTGTGGTAACCTGACTTGAGGAGGTGGGTGGGTGCGTTTGCGAAAGGTTTGGTTGTGGTTGGTGCACGGCTGAGCACAAAAGAGTGAAAGAAACAGAGAATGGGCGGAACAAAATGGAGAGCAAAAGCTCAGGTCTGGTGTCTGTGCAGAAGATTGATTCCGCTCCGGCCTCTCAGCATGATCCTGTCTGGTATTAAGTTGTAATGCAGGAGAGTTTTTTTTTTTTTTTTTTGCCAGACAACTGAAACAAGAATTAGCTGGTGACTTAAAGGTTTTCTCGGATTCCTTTGCTAGGAAGCGAGACCCGTTTAGGAGCGATTGAATGTGGCTTACCAGGGATCACTGATCATCCTCTGTGCTGTTTTGTTTAGGTTAGCGTGTGTGTGAGAGAAACTGAATATGAATGAGTGAATTTAGCTGCATTTCATTGGAATTTTATGATAGGCTTTTAAAAATATGTTAAATATAAAAGTTTTTGCAATAATAAAAATCTGAATTTAAAATACTTCTACAGTGCATTAGAAAACGGTTTGCTTTGCTACCTTGTAATATCATTCTATTCCTATCCTTCCACCTATAACTTTATAAATAAAATATTTCATCCTTTTTCTATTCTTTTTTTAATAAATATGAATATTTGCATATTTTTGTAGAAATTGTTAAATGGACACTGTAAAACAGCAAAATTAACATAATCATCAATATAAGTTAATAAATATGAAAAATATTTTTTTTATTGTCTACTTTTAAAATGTAACTTCATAGTATGGTTTTCCTTTTTCTTTTTTTAAGCAATCCAGTTGTTCTAGTATTGCCCAAAGTTATAATCCAATAAATCTGTCTATTGCTGTGATATACTGCAAAATCATAGCTATGAGTTATCTTTATCTAAAGCAGCCTTTCTCTTTTTTGTCCCCTTGTCTTTCAGTACTGCTAGAAATGCAAGTTTATTATAATGGATGCAAGGCAGTGTACTGCATTGAAAATGTTTTTAGGTCTATGTTTGCTGATCAGACAAATCCTATAAAGAACAAAATAAAATGTAACAGCTCCAGACAGTTCCTGATAATGCTAGACATGTGGTTATGTAAATGTTGTATTTGGACCTTTGGTTCGAAACTTTTTCCTGGATAGCAGCCTGCTGAGATTCCTCTGGCAGAAGCACAGCTCCCAGCTAGCCCTAAACAGGTATGAGCACAGAAACAAAGCTGTGCTTTTTTAAAATGTTAGAGAAGATTTTACGCAGTTTCCACCGAACTGAGACAACTGCCCCACCATCTTCTATCCGTTGCGATGTGTTGTCACTGAAAAGGTTCGTGGCCAGAATGCATTAGTGGGTCCGAACTAATCCATTTTGAGAGTGTTTGGAGTCTCCAGCCAGCAGACCTCAGTGGAATCCCTGTTCAAATTCAGCCGGCCCTGCCAACCAGATAGCTAGCCACCAACCGAAGCCACACTTGACATCTTATTTAAAGCTTATTGAGTGAAAGGACTTTGTGCCAAGCAATTTCACAGTTATTTGCAAAAGATAAACCTTGGATCTGGAATCAGAGCATTGTAATCTGACAGAGGGGAACTGTTACCGGAGCTAAAGCCCTGGGTTTTTCTTCAATGAGGCGATGTTCTGAGTGCACATCTAAAGGACCATCACGTTAACAAACTGACAACACGAGGAGTCCCAAATCGCATCGCATCGCTGGATATGATCAGTATGCATGTTTCGTATCACATGTCAGTTAAAATATGCATCAACATTCTCCGTGTTCAAACATCTGTGGTATGTGTCCTTACTCACCCAGCATCAAAGGAAGATTTGTTAGCCTTTGTGGCAGACTGAAGCACAGGGAGGGGTGAGGCCGAGAGTGTGTGACAAAAAGGTCATGTTCCTCCACCACGGCAATCTGACTTCTTCATGCTCTTCAAAATAACCTTTCATCGTAAGCCTAAAATGGTCAAGAAAGATACAAGACTCCATCCTTCATCCCTTCTATTTGTACATCTCCCCTTCCTTATTAATTGGTTTAGTGCTTAAACCGGAGACTTGCTGTAGTCAGCCTGCCGTTAGTGACAGAGAGAAGGTAAAGCAGGTGTAGCACAAATAAAAGGAAGCTTTGTCATTATTGTTGACTCTCAACCGTCTAGTGTGATCTGCACTTTGATTCAATTGTCAGTCTGACGTGCTTTAAATCACCGTTTTAATCATCCAGAGATTTTATTAGAAACCAGTCATTAAATTCTAGGTGATTTACAGCCGTGTCCTTTGAAACAATATTTTACTCACAGTGTGCATCGATTCCAGCAACAAAGAACTTTTACTGGCCTGAAAGTCAATCGTTGGTCCTTTACTTCCTCTACAGGTGAAAAAGGGAAATACAAAATCTAAACCAGAAAAGGAAAGAAAAGAAACCTCAGATTTCCGGCTTTTAGGCCTTGCGTGTATTATCCAGGGATCGGTCTGTATGAATACACACAGCCTTGATGGAGTCATCTGGTGAAGGCATGGTGCTGTTTTTTGGTTCAGAATGATGAGAGATTTATGGTGGTTTCATTGAACCCATGCCTCGGTGTCATAAAAGTTTATAATATTTTTTCCAGGATGAAGATTTTTAAGCGTATCTTTACTTCTAGCATGAAGATATAATTCACAGAGCCTGTAACTCACTGTGCTGTGGCAGAATTTCAAAGCATTAATACTGGACTGCTGGAACATGATAAATGACCTCTTTGACACTCCTCCGCCGAACGCTGCACTGGGGTTATACATGCAGCCGGGGAGAACAGGCAGTTTCGAGATTACTGTAAAAGTCAAGCAGTCTGATTGCTCACACTTTGGAGTTTGACATTTACTTTCCCCATTGTTTGTGTGCTACACTCCATCTGTGTAGTTTGGCTGACATTATTATCCTGTCAAAAGTTGGAACTGAATCAGGGTAAAATAATGACACACCATATTTCAGTTTTCACACACACGCACGCACACATATGCCCATAAGCACAAAAAATCTTTTTTTTTCATCTGTGTTTTCCGAGGTCCTAAGCTCCGGAAAATTGAATGAATCCTTCACGGTCCTCAAACGCACTCGCTTCTTGTATATGTCCAGCTCTATAGCGCGACATATATGTTCAAGTGCAGCATTCTCTTATTGTTTTTCTTTTATTTCTCTTCCTTGCAATCCCACGGGCAACATTTTCATCATTACTCCACAGGAATAGTCTTTCTAAAGGCTGCGCATTAGCTCCCCCTTGTGGTTTCTCAGGCATCTAAGATTCAAACGTAAAATTATGCATTTTAAATTGAATTATTACTGTAAAATTAATAATGAAATTAATATTATATATTTTTTAATTACTATTATTAATTCCTGTGATGCCAAAGCTGAATTTTCAGTATAATTTCTCCAGTATTTAATGTCAATTTAATATCTTCATATTATCCTTAATAAATTAATGCTGGTTTGCAGCTCAAGACACATGTATTATTATTATTATCAAAGTTAAAGATAGCTGTAGTTAATTTTATTTATTTTTTTATTTTTTTATTTATTTTTGGAAAACATGATACCTTTTTTCAGGTTTCTTTGATTAATAGAAAGTTCAGGAACAGCATTTATATTAAATAGAAATATGTTCTAACATTATAAATGTCTTCACTTTAATCAGTTTAATGTGTCCTTGCTGACTAAAAGTAATAATTTCTTGATAAAAAACAAAACAAAACATTAAATCAGTTGTGTATACTTATTGTATGCTTAAAGAAAGAAAGCCAGTGTAGCACAATACAGTGTATTATCAGAAATGTATCTCTTCCTTTTCTTGTTTCTTTCTTTCTTTTTTTTCTTCAAAAGATCAATCATTATCTCCCCTCGTTCTTATTTAAAGGACTATAATCCAAGGCCGCTTCAGTAATCAGATATTTTCAAACATCTCTGTTAGAGTTCTTTTTTTATTTTTTTCAAACCAGTGACTCAGGTAATTAACGCCCAGTGCAACAGCAATTAAGCACACCTCTCTGTGGGTGGCTTTAGGGCTGAGGGCCAAGGCTGTGGTGCTTGAGGAGCTTCCATTATGTAAGCCTTCCATAAGACATGCTCACCACTGGCCGCCCACACAAGTCGACTTAATGCTACGTTCCAACAAGGCTGTAGCTCTTCAGTGTTGCCACAGTAACGGATGTATAGTGTCTAACTAACACAGAGGAACAGTTTGGCACAGGTTTCAGCCTCTGCCGACTCAACAGGCCTCAAGGTAAACATTCACAGCAATCATAACCACACATCAACTTGTGAAAACCAGCTTCTCAGACATGCAACTATGACCTCGTCCCAGATCCCTTTGATTGACATAAGGCCTCTTGCATGTTTTTGAGGCCGGGTCTCGCCAGGTGAGCTCTGAGCCTGTCGGGGCAGATGTGAGGGCACTGCTGGGTGGGAGTTACCCTGAGGGCCAGCGTGGCTGGATTAAAACTCAGATCCTCCTGAGCTCCAAACAGGATGGGTGGGGCACTCAGTCACATGGCTCCAAAAAGAGAAAGCCACCTCAAAGCACGGGATTCACTGATTGATAGTGATCATATGAATTTTACAATTTCATGCTAAAATGGAAAGATATGGCAATGCAGTGCTTCTTGTTCATTGTCTTTATTTTTTTTTTTGTAGATTTTACACTTATTGTAGCTAAACTTTACTTTCTTTCGTTTTCTTATATATAATATTATTTATTTATTTGTTTGTTCGTTTATTTATTTTCAGCAACGGTGTATGAAATTAAAAGGACAGTAAAGAGATTTATAATGGTAGAAAATATACATTTCAGTTGTTTATATATCTAACGTATATTAAATAATCATTTCATCTAAATTGTAATGGTATCTCAATTTGTATCAATATTAAAGTTTTACTGTATTAATGATCAATAAACACAGCCTTGGAAACATACAATATTTTTTTTGAATAGAAGATAAAATATAACATGTAATAACATTCTTAACATTCTATTTATTGAAAGATTATAAAAAAAGATTGTCACAGTTTTCTATTAAAACATTAAGCAGAACATACATTTTCACCCTTAATAGACCTACTAATAATAATACAGTAAGACCTGATCATGCTAACCTTCAACAACTACAGTACATGGAAAAAGTAGCTTCAGCTCTTTCCAGGACACCTGAATATGCTAGATTATGATGATAACCCTTCTCATCAGTTTGAACAAAGAGGCTAAAAGACATAGAGGTCTCCAAATCAAGGCAAATTCATGTTTTTAGTGTCATGCAAGCTGGTTTTGAGCTTTTCCTAAAGGCACATACATAAGCTCGGCTTTCCACTCTGAGCTCCAGAGTACCAAATAAAGCTCCTATCACAGAGAGGATATGGGGCATGTTTATCTTTTCTGACACAAACCTCAGCGTCTCACAAATTAAACCACCCTCGCACAAACAATACAGCCCATGCTTTTTATGCCCTCATCAGCTTTCTGTTGTGATGAGGCCTCTCAGCGTTGGATTGCTGTTGACTTAGTGTTTCTCTAATCTTACTCACAAAACTGCATCTACGCCGTTGCCTAGAGCCTACAATATGTTTATTTTAGGTCTGATTTGTTTTAAGTTTAAATTATAAAGATTTCTAAAAAAAAAAAAAAAGTAAACTGATTTTTTAAATTATTATTTTATTAGATTTTTTTTCATATATTAAATGGTATTCAAATTTTAATTATTTAATTTGTTTTTTAATTTACTACTAATGCATTCAATTAAAAAAAGTGACATTCTATTACAAAATATGTTTTATTTTTAAATGAACCCATCATAAATTCAAAAATAGCAGCAAAAAACAAACACACACAAAAAAAGACAGAAAATATTAGTATTGTTCCTAAAGATACCGTTGGAGTAATGGCAGCTGAAATTTCAGCTTTACACAACAGAAAAAAATAGTATTTTATTAAATCAGAAAAAAGTTATTTTTAATTTGGAATAAAAATTGCTCAATATGACCAGTATGTTTGGTCAGATAAATGCAGCTTTGTCAGGCATAAGCATCTTCTTTCAAAATCTTTTTATATACAGATGTTCCAGCACAGTCTCATGACCAATTTGTACGTAGGTGTGTGTAGGTCGTTCGTACAAATTCATATGAATTGGCAACTTGTAAAATACTATTTAGGCATATGAATTCATACGAGTGAGGTCAAATTAATTTGTACAAACTAGCCACCTCGTAAAATATGTATGAATTGCCGTGAGACTGGGCTTAATATACACAGTATATATACAGCTATACAATTTACAATAAACACACACACATATATATATATATATATATAGGCTACACATACGTGTTTGTATATACACACACACACAAATATATATATATATACAGTTTATATATAAATACAAACATACCATAAAAACTGGCAAAACACACACAAAAATGCAGATATATACTGCTTAAAAATTTAGGGAACACTAGAATAACACATCCTATATTTGAATGAATTATCCTATACTTTCTTCTTTACATAGTTGAATGTGCTGACCCACTGCCAAACCGGTCATGCTGGAGGATGTTGCAGGCAGCAGAACATACTCCACGGCGTCTCCAGACTGTGTCACATGTGCTCGATGTGAACCTGCTTTTATCTGTAAAGAGGGCGCCAGTTTGCCAATCTTATTGTTTTCTGGCAAATGCCAAACGTCCTACATGGTGTTGGGATGTAAGCACAACCCCCACCTGTGGACATCAGGCCCTCATACCACCCTCATACAAGTCTGTTTCTGACCATTTGAGCAGACACATGCACATTTGTGGCCTGCTAGAGGTCATTTTGCAGGGCTCTGGCAATACTCCTCCTGTTCCTCCTTGCTCAAAGGCAGAGGTAGCAGTCCTGCTGCTGGATTGTTGCCCTCCTACAGCCTGTCCATGTCTCCTGGTACTGGCCTGTCTCCTGGTAGCACCTCCATGCTCTGGACACTACGCTGACAGACACAGCAAACCTTCTTGCCACAGCTCACACTCAATTACAATTAGAACAAAATGAGGGTGAGCGATGACAGATTCATCCTTTTTACATGAACTATCCCTTTCAGCACTCTTTTAAAAAGCTGAAATAATCCACACCCCATCTGAACTGACCATTTAAATCTCTGATTTTCTTTGCAAATTTGCGTGGCAAAGTTCTCATGTGAGGAGAAGGTCTTTGTACTGAGAAAAAAGTGCAGGATCTGTCCCCTAGCACTCTGGTATTGAGAAGGCATTACATATTCACAGGGGGGGATCTAATGCAATTATGAGTGTTTACTTACACCATGTGTGGCCCCCTTCTGCTGCTCTGTGCCACTGGCTGCCCAGGCCAGCCAGGAGGAGATGAAAAGACACAGAACGGGAAGCCAGTGTGGCTCTGTTTGTTTTGAGAATTTAGCCCATCTCCCCTCGTGAGAGGCGCTATCTGAGACCCCTGCTAATTAAAGTTACCCAAGAAGGGAAGAGAAAGAGATGTGTTTGGATATGAACTCAACTCAAGAGCGCACCGAAAGTCAAAAGTGAGGTGGAAAAATATACATAATGTATGATGTGACAGCAAGTAGCCTTGTTAGTTGAGTAGGAATGTTTGTTTAAAAGATTAGCTATGGCTTCTTTATTAGCAGCCATCCGAGGAGGTCTCCCTTTAGCGTCTCATTACTGATGCTGTGCACACTAGGGCCACCTTAATTACCTTAACCTCAAATATTGTCAATTAAAACAGGAGGTTGTTTGTTTCTTCTTTTATGTCGTCCCTTCGTAGTTATTAGTCCCCTCGTGAGATAAGCTCCGTGTGCACCGAGGGGACACGTAGGCTCGCTTTCCCAACTTAAACATGCCTCGCACCCTTCTTGTTTGACGTTTTTAGATTTTGACTTTGTACCTGGGGACCGTGGTGACATTTCACGGGTGTGTGTTTTGTGGCAGAGTTGATATTAAGCAAATCTGCTGCTGCTTATATTTGCTCTTAGGGATTTTAAAGTGTAAGCAAGCAAGAGCGGGAAAAGGTTTCCGACCACCTTAGGGGGGAAACGTTCGATATTTGCTAAATAGATAGAGCCTCCAAAGGCACTCCCAGTATGAGGTTTAAACACACACATTCCTCCCCCATAAGCAAACGTTTATATTCAATAAATGCTCTTCTTCAGGTTTAGCCAAAGTAATACTGTGCACTTTCATTCAAACATGAGCTGACCTTCCATTAAAAACCATTATCTTATGTCACCTCTGCTACTCTATACTACAATAAAACATCTTCATGCCATGGATGTGTGTAGATCATCATATAAAATGACAAATCCATTGGAAATCTCCAAGCTGCATATGGTGTAAGATTTAAGCCAGTGAGCTACTGAACCTAAGGCCAGGCTTAGCTGAAGATAACAGACAGCATATATTCTAAATGTCTATGTTGTGTGGGAGGCAGACAGAGAGCGGTGTTGCTAATTTCTGTTTTATTTATCCCTCCACACCCATGTCTTTTTGTGTAACACGTCTGGGTACGATGCAACCAACATATTTCTCAGAGTTTGTCAATTTTGTCTGTGTCATTGCAGTCAAAACAAGTGCTGAGGCCCTTCCTCCCATTTACAAGGCTGACGCTGTTTCTTAACACTGCAATTGCATAATTGCTCCTCAGACACACATGCTAACCATCCATTTTGGTGGTGTATGTGGGTGTTTTTGTGTCCCTTCACAGCTATTACACAACATGACCTCAAATCTTGTACATGAGTATTAGCAAACCGTCATAACAAACAAACCTTAGCATCGTCTCAAACCTTTTTTCAGACCAGAGAGTTTCATTACAGGTTTTTTTTTAGAAGGCTGACAGCTGTTTTCACAATAGGTTCACTTTTCAGGATAATTTCTGATTGGTAGTTCAAGCAATTTATTCAAATGAGATGGTTAACTTGTTTATTAAGTCTTTGTGCTGCAATTTAAGTCTGTTTATCCATTAGTCATTATTATGTTTCTGAATAGTGCACTAGTTTATTATAAAACATTAAAGGCTTATTTATGCAACTTTAAATGTATTTACACTAGGTCAACTTTTCAAATGCTTGATAATGTTTTTGTAAAATAAAAATAAATGTTTTAAAAATTTTTTTACAGTCATTAGTGTCACATACATTTTTTAGCAATCTTATTTTTATCAACAGTTGTGCTACTTATTGCTTTTTGTGGAAACAATGATACATTTTAGCTTACACAAAAATAAATGCCATAGAAAAACCAGTGAACATTTCCTAAAAAATAACCATTTTTAAAACATAAAGAAACTTTTCTGCATTTGAAAAGTTCCATGATGTTCAAAGTTCTTCATAGAACCATTAATGCCAATAAAGAGTGTAATAATAGTATTTCCTAAAAGAAATTGTACTGACCCCAAAACCTTTGATTGGTATTGGATGAAGAAATTAAATGAACCAATGTTGTTAAATGCTATATAATTAATGTTAACGTTAGTGCATGATACAGCACTTAATGCATTAATACATTTGAACAAATTTAAGCATTTTGTAAAAAGTTACAATTATAATGTCTAAATAGCTTTTTCAGCACTGCTTTTGCCATATACAATCATGAAAGGATGAAGGGATTATTTTTGCTTAATAAAGTAGATATGTACTCAGTCATTTCTCCAGTCAAATAATTATATTTTACTTCCTTTAAAATTCCCAACAGGCTATGCTAATCCAGTGTCAAGCAACTTCAGACGAGCAGATCTGCAGCAGTGCAGGTGTGCAACTTCAGTACTGCTGACCTCTCCTAACCCTTCCAGGCAAGTTTAATAAGGGGTTTCCCTTGCTAGAGCAGCCAGGACTGTGTCACTGGATCCGGGTTTGCTGTGTTGAGCTTTAGGCTGGGGATGTCTGAAGCATTGGCTGGCATTAACACTAATGGCCCGGATTTACTGCTAAAACAGGGCCTCTACTAGGGTGGTCTTTCCCTGACTTAGGGACGCAT
Organism: Enteromius viviparus; assembly: GCA_032353835.1. Taxonomy (NCBI): domain Eukaryota; kingdom Metazoa; phylum Chordata; class Actinopteri; order Cypriniformes; family Cyprinidae; genus Enteromius; species Enteromius viviparus. The sequence goes on along the minus strand of JAUCNO010001835.1, from coordinate 1,577 downwards.
TCTTCCATGGCAGTTTGGGCTTTGTGTTCATCTGTACAAGGCCACTGTCTTTTTCTCTGAACTCTCTCTCTCTGTGTGCATGTGTGCTGTCTGTCTCTCTGTCTTAGGTACTTGTTTTAACGTTATCATTGCCACTGAAGCTTGAGTGTACCATCAATTAAGACAATCCAGAGGTTGTGTTTGTTCATGTTCTCCGCCAAACCCTTTGAGCTCTGAGTATCGCACACAAAAGGAGGCATCTCTCAAAAGAAAGAAATGCCAAAGAATAAAGACAACCAAAACTAAATTTTATGCCTCAGGAACCCCAGAAACAACTTCAAACGGACATTGAAATAGACAGTCATGAGTCTTGACTCAGTTGTTCATACTTGCACAGGACACAATGACGTTTTATTTGTTCAATTTCCACATGAGAGAAATACCAACTGGCAAAGTCTTGACAAATCTTGATTTACCTGTGCACATAAATCACTGCAATTACTAAGTAAACTGACATTAATACATTTACATTTCAAAGGTATTGCGAATAAAATTTTTTACATTCAGATTCAGTGAATCATGGGATTTGTCACTCGGTTTGCGCAACGTCATTCACAGTGATGCTCCATGGCCTAGATCCTACATGGTCGGACCAGTTTGTCATATATTTTTCAGCACCTAGTCCACCTGGGTAAATTTGTCTACCTACCTATGATGGTTTGTTAAAATAAAAGAGTCCTGGCACAATTTGGTAAAATCTCTCATACGAAATTTCTTGTACAGGAAGCTTCTTCGCCCTTGAGGCTATCGGTTGAAATTGTAGCGATAATATATTTGTTAAAGCATGCACAAGAATTTCAAAACTGCTTTGTATGATCACCAGAAGATCTGGCCAGAGTTATTTGGATCTAGGATTTACTGCACCACCACCTAGCAGTGTCTCACATTCAAACACACAGGTGCACCCCCACACACATTCAAACAGCCTCACACACATTAAATATAATAATTAAGGGAGAATCTTTTGATCCCCATCTAAATATTGAGGAAGGCAACTCAGCCCCTTTGACATTTTTTCCTCTTCCAGGCTATATTTGCTCAGCAATATTTACCTATGCTGGCATTTCTGTTGTTTGTCAATTTTCCTTATGAGGCTGTCATGTCTGTCGGGATGATGCACGGCGCTGACTACGCATTTGGCAGGGTAAATGCCTGATATTTGCCTGGACCAAGCTCATGTGAGAGGAATATGTCTCATATCTGTCATGGTAAGCACACAGGACAAATCGTTATTCTTCATTAGAATCTGATACTCCATTGCTTTAGTTGACTCTACCTTCTGTGTGTACGTCAATCACATTGATGAAAAACACAAAGGGCAGCCTAATGAAAGGTCACACCATTACCGTAGACATGTGACTTATTTCATTTGGCATATCACATCTAAATGTTTAATTGATATAATAATAATAATAAAATTATTTGCTTTAATAAAACATCACTTCAGACAGTAACTCAAACTCAGAGGTGGAAAGTAACGAATTACATTTACTCGCATTACTGTAATTGAGTAGGTTTTTTGTGTACTTCTACTTTTT